>VZQC01006529.1:238584-324642 GCA_009823505.1 Rhizomys pruinosus
TGTTGTTGTTGTTGTTTGTCTTTTTCGAGACAGGGTCTCTCTGTAGCTCCAGCTGTCCTGGAACTCACTCTGTAGACCAGGCTGGCCTTGAATTAACAAAGATCCACCTGCCTCTGCCTCTCGAGTGCTAGGATTAAAGGCGTGTGCCACCACACCCAGTTGTATCCTGTTTTTTAAGTCATACAGCTGTACTGTTCTGCATATGGATATTTAAGCTTCATCTCTTTACAAATGAATTAGTGTTCACACTGACAGCCAGCTAATCCCTTTTCCTAATATCCCACTCAAACTGTCTGTATGCAACTGTATTTGTATATCTTCTCCTTCAGCCCAGCTGATCTGATGCTCTGTGTCCTGATGTTGGCTCTAGAGACAGTGTTCTTAGCTAATCACAGCCATCAATCTTACCTTTATAAGAAAGACTTCATTGAATTTGTCGGATTTTTACCAGCCTTCTTGGGTATTTATTAGTTTTGGAAATATTTCGTACCCTGGCTAAACTAAATAGAATTTTTAAAAATTGATTTTTTCATTTCTTAATTTGGTAAAATATTTTTTACTATTTTGTTTCAGTTAGTCTTTTTTTGGACATGATTTTTTTTAATTCTTTGAAAACTTCATATACTAATTGTTTTACTTGGAGCTGAATATGGAATCCAGGGCCTGATTCTTGCTAGGAAAAGATTCTACCCCTCAGCCAGATCTTCTCGTCTATGTATATAATGTATCTTGATCATATCCACCTGCGCTACCCCCTTCAAAGACCCTCAGATGCCCCAAACACACACCCCTCCCAACTTCATGTCTCCTTTGAAAATAACCCACTCAGTCCAACTAGGGCTGCCCTTATGAATATTGGTGTGGGGCATCCCCTGTGGCATGGGCAGCATTCAGTGGTCATGTCCTCAAAGAAAAGTGGCTCTCCCTCCCCAGACAGCCATCAACTGCCAAAAGCATCAGTTGCACCTGAATTATGGTTTAATCAATCATATTTGCAAATCTTCCTTCTTTTTGCCAACTTCCTGTGGATTTTATCTGTGTTAGGACAAAAACTAAATGTCATTTCCTATTGTTTCCTACTTATTACAGGAGATATTATTTAAGCACAAATTCAGCTAATATGTATTTCGGGTGCCATCTCCCTTTTGAAGTGTTCCAAAAGAATAGTCCTCCAAATGTTTAAATGACATGTTTGCAAATGGAAATAATAGCATTCTAACTTCATATAAAATAAATTCCTTAAGAAAGATCCAGATCACTAGTGCCTTCCACCAGGAAAGAATAGATATTTTGCCTGGTGGAATGATCAAGAGACGTCATGGAGGAAAGAACATTTGACAAGTACTTTGAAAAATGAAGAGAGTTTTAACAGACATAAGAAAATGATTCACAATAAATAGAACTTTATTACTCTTTATGCTGGGATTTGGAGAATCTGACTTGACACATTTTGATTATATTCCTTGAAAGGTGAGTCTCAGCTATGCATAATGCCTTTTAATGGTGTACTTACTATCTTGCATTGTTACTTTTCAAAATAATAGCTGTTCCTTGATATAGTCGTACTCCCCTATAATCTTAGAATTTCTAGTACTTCAGGCTGAGACAGGAATATTTGAAGTTGGAGGCCAGCTTAGGTTGCAAATTGGGACGTAGGATTGAAAAAAACCATACCAATGTTAACAGCTGTCCTGCATTAAGAATTTTTTAATCTTAATTTTTGGTCTTTTTGAGACAGAGTCTCCCTTTAGCCCCAGCTGACCTGGAATTCGCTCTGTAGACCAGGTTGGACTTGAACTCACAAAGATCTGCCTGCCTCTGCCTCCCAAGTGCTAGGATTAAAGGCGTGTGCCACCATGCCCTACTGCATTAAGAATCTTGATTTAAAAAAAACAAAAACATTCACCCAATGAAATATAAATGTTAAAATACTAAGATTTGAAAATTGTTTGAGTGTTTGTATATGTACTGTGTGTATAGGTGTCATGTTCACATGTGTGTGAGCACATGTATGTGTGTATGGATGTGTATGCATGTATGTACTCATGTAAGTGTAGACCAGAGATTTATGTTGGGTATCTTTCCTGATTTATCTCCACTTTATATACTGAAGCAGTGTCTCTCACTGAACCCAGGACTGCCCAAAGAGCCAGCTTGCTGTAGGCACCCCACCTTGTCTCTTCCTCCTGAGGGGCCCTGGAGTCTAGTCTTTGCTCTCCCATGGCAAGCATTTCACTCACTGAACCACCACACACTCCATGTTTGAGGAGCAAATAAGCATGTTCCATGATTTATATATTTTCCTTAATAAAATTTGTCTTGAAAATAGTTTTTCTTGAAATAATTATTAGTTTAAGACACTTATTTTGGGTCCTTAGTTTCTGTCTTGGGTCTTTTCAGTAATCTAACTGATAAAGGACAATAGGAACAAGGAAGGAAGTAGTAAGTTTTGCATTTGGTTTCTTATAAGCCTTCTAGAATGGTTTCTTTTGTCTGATTTCCGAGTATAAAATATAACTCTGCTTATAAAAGACAGTGGTAAAAAATATAGTTGACTAATGTCTGAGTTTAACTAGCACGAAACTCCTTTACAGAATTATTCGATTAATAGTAAGAATATTAATGGAAACCTGATTGCTTTAAATGGTTCTTGGAGTTTTTGTTTTCTATCCCTCCTCTTCCTCCTCCTCCTCTTCCTCCTCCTCCTCTTCCTCCTCCTCCTCTTCTTCTTTCTCCTCTCCCTCCTTCTCCTCTTCCTCTTCTTCCTCCTCTCTTTCATCCTCCTTTTTTGGGTGGTAGTTCTGAGACTCAAACCAAGGGCTCTGTACCCAGATGAAACAATCCCAGCCAGTAAGACAGCCCTAAATATATAATTAGAACATCCACAGAAACTAAAATTTTGAAACAATATTTTTCAAAATATCCCTTTATCAAGTATTAGCCATAAACAGGTGGTAGAGAGTAAAACAAATAGTATCTCCTTTCCCCCCTCTATTTTGTTTGGATTTGTTTGGTATTATATATGTATGAATGTTATGACTGCATGTGTGTAAGTGCACTCATGTTGTGCAGTGCCCATAGAGGACAGAACACTAATTTTTAAAATTTTATATTTTAAGCATATGAGTGTATTGTCTGCATGTATGTAAGTGCTCTTGTGTTGTGGAATCCCAAGAGAGGTGAAACCAACACCTGGAGCTGGAGTTATTGACAGTTGTTAGCCTCCTTGTGGGTGCCAGAATTTTTCTGCAAGAACACCTGATGCTCTTAACTGCTGAGCCATCTCCCCAGAACCCTTTCCCTGCTTTAATCCCAACAATCAGGACACAGAGGCAGGCTGATCTCTGTGAGCTCAAGGCATGCCTGGTGTACATAACAAACTCAGGCCAGCTGGACCTAAAGGGACTCTGTCTCAAAAAGACCAAAAAAAAAAAGAAAGGAAAAAAAAAAGAAAGAAAAAGAAAAAGAAGTTTTAAGATAGGATGAAATCTTTCGTTGAATATCATGCAGAAAGATAAGACAAGGGGTAATGTAAGAAAGTGCCAAAGCACTTTCAAAATTGACAGTGATGCCATGAAGCTGTCACTTGTCCTTTACATATTGGTCCTTAGAATCTGAGAAGATGATGTAGACATTCTTTGTTACTTCAAATCCAACAGTAACTTTGTCACAGACCAGTAAAGAAAAGAAGAAAAAAAAAAAAACAGGAAAAAAAAAAGACTTTACCAATTAGTGTACTTTGAAAACTCTATTTCAGGATGTCTTTGAAGTAATGAAGATTCATTTTTACTCACTCATTTGGCAAATGTTACATGAGTACCGACCGTGCATCAGCGAATATTTTAGGCTTTGGAGGTACATCTGTATCTTGGTTTAATAAAGGTGCATTTTGGTGAGGAGATAGGCAATAGGCAAATAAAAGAAATGAATATAATATTGTATTATGCAATGGAAAGTCCTGTGTAATATTGGAGTCACATTGGAAAAGGAATTGTCATAACTGGTTCAAGTAATGATCCAAGATGAAACAGCTATCTCTGAGTCCAGGGCAGCATCCACAGCTCCATATAGTAAGGCAGCATGTGACTGATACACAGACTTGACATACAAAGATTATTTATTTTTCATTTCATGTCTATTTAAAAATATGTTCTCTACTTAATTGGTCCTTGGAGTTAAAAATTAGGATTCAGAGGTTTATATTGGCCTCTTTTATTTGTGATAAGCAAGCAGCAGTTAGCTCTTTTGAGAAACCTGAGTCTTATTTTATTACTATCCTCCTGGATAATTTTTCCTTCCAATTTCAATTAATTTGAAAGCAATCTAGGCATAAATTTACTAGAAGAGGTAGTCATAGATTCAACTAATTTTGCAATATATTTCAAATATTAGAATTATGTAGAAACTGCAGAGAAGGGAAGTCATTTAATTTCTCACATGTAGACGAAAAAGTCAAACTAATTAAATTCAGTTTGATAAACCTGAAAATATAGCTGTTTTACAGTATGGGTAAGCTTTTTATATTTGTCACTGAGAATACATCATTATTTTTATTTGTTTATTAGAGTCATGCCTATTGAAATATCTGAAAACCTCCATTGCTGTGCTTGAGCCCACTTTTGATAAATATTACAGTTAGTTTCTAGGAAAGATGCTCATTACTAATTGCAGTGAGTATTTTTAAGCAGCACTGCATTGGGGTCCAGTAAGTAGTGCTTCAGTGTTGTTCATTGCTTACCACTATTAAAGTTGTCTAAAAGTCAATTAATTTCCTACTCCTCAACAAAGGACATCTCTGATAAGATAGTTGCTATCTCTGGGAAACTACTTATCTTTCTTTCTGGATTTTAAATTTATAAAGTCTGATGGCACACTTCATTCTGAGTACTATGCACATTTAATATTGGAGAAAAGAAAGTAGTAGAATATTTCTAAGTTTCACTTGCCTTTAGAAAAATGGGAAGCATGTGAATCCTACACAACTTCACCACAGGAGAATTTCCTCTTAAATTGATGCCCAGGGCTGGAGAGATGGCTGACATTAAAGTGTTTGCTGTGCAAACACATTGACCTGAATTTGGGTGCCTACCATGCCCATAAAAAGCTAGGCATGGTGGTGCTCCTATACCCCCAGACTTGGGGAAGAGACAAGAGGGATCCTTCAAGCTTGCTAACCAGCCAGTGAGCTGGATCAATAGACTCCAGGTTCGGTGAGAGGCCTGGTCTCAAAAATTAAAGTAGAAAAGGATAGGAAAAGACACCTGTCATATGTCTGTGACTTCCACAGGATATGTATACATAGATATGTGCACCCACACATACACATGTGAACATATGTACATATATACACACCCACACACACTGCTCAATTTGAAACAAGATGAGAATTACTTGAGGTATAAGTCCTTAATGCCTATGAATTCAAAAGTCTTTGTTCTAACCTTCCATGCCTTACCTCACATATGAGTTGAGAAAAATAGTATTAATCTGATTAGAAATTCCATTGCTAAATGTTGTTCTACCAAGAAACCATCTTCAAAGACCAATGCTGCCTTCTCCTTACTACTACATAGGATAATTATTTTCAGCATCCTACCCTCGTGCATATTGGCTGTACACATGATGAATCAGTCTTATTACTTTGATATCATACCTTTAATTGCCCCTCCCAAAATGTTCCAATGTGCCTACCAACCAAGTGACATCCAGTCTTTCAGAAAGTAGAAGTGTATCATACAAAGAAGAAAGTTTTCTTATCTTGGTAATTATTTTCAGAATTGAGTTATTTTAATATTGGAATTGGTAAGGAAAATGATTATTCTAAAATAGTAAAACACTGAGGCATTCTAAAACAAATGGTACCTTATTAATTGCATTATCTGGAATAATGGGGGAGACCGGATGTGACTTTATTTGAAATAAGTACTAAAGTCATCCAACAGGAAGGGGAGTATCTTCATTTCGACTAGCTGCCCTATTAAACAGTCCTTTGGCCTTACCAGGCACTGGGATTTATTAAGTTTAATCTTTAAATTTCTATTTGGAACATATTTAGATGAAATAAAAATAATATTTAGATGAAATAGTATAGTATACTTTTTACTTTTTAAAAAAGAAGTTGATATAATCATATGAAGGTTTACAACCATTCATTCATGTCTCAAAGGAGTTTGTATCATTTTGACAGCACCAGCTTTCTTAGATCTGATCATTCTGTTTCAAGTAGGACTCTGTTCCCATTCAGCAGTTTTCATCTCTCTTGCCTGGATTTTTCCAAAAGACCTTGTGACTTTCCCACAGTTTTGTGATGTTTATTAGTCATTTTCTGTCTACTAGAAGGCAAAGCACATGTGGCCATGATATTTTATTGAATATTTGCATTGTTCATCCAATATAATTTGATGGTACTTAGATTCTTTTCCCCTATTGGCACTTCCCCTTATTGTCCCCTACCCAATCAAATATAGTCTAGTACACACACACACACACACACACACACACACACGTGTGTACAACATATGTGTGTATATATACCTATATAGAAATAATGTGTGTCTCTACATGTCCTTCAGTGTGAGTTCATTCATTGGAGCCTACTTAGCCTACCCCAAGAGTCCCTTGCTTGAAAGAGACTTTCTCTAGCTCTCCCAGCAGTCATCTGTTGCCACAATTTCCTTAGGTGGAGTTGGAGCTTCTTAGCCAATTCCTCATATCTATACAGAGATTTTTTTTCTGGTTTGAGCTTGAATGGGACTTGTACATGCTGTCACCATTGCTGTGAGTTGATAGGAGTAACTGAGCAGCTGTCTGGAAGACTCTGTTTCCTTGTAGTCATCTACCATCTCTGGGTCTTACAATTTTTCTCTCTCCTCTTCTGCAATGAGCCCTGAGCCTTGGGGTGCAGAAGTTTGATCTAGGTGTCCTATTCAAGGATAAGCACTCTTCAGCCTCTTGTTCTCCACATCTTGGCCATGATTTTTCATTGTTTTCCTCTATCACTAGAGATATATAGCAGGCATCACCAAAGATTTACTTAATGATCAACTTACTGGATCTTAACTTGTACTCCCTCTCTAATCTTTCACATATTACACTAACTTCCAGGTATCTTGCTTCTTGCTTTTTTAATTTTTTATTTATTCTTTGAGAATTTCACACACATATACTTGTATTTTGAGCATGTATACCCCACCCCTTCCAGGACCTCCTGGGTACCCACCAGGCCCCCTCAAAATTTCATGTTCTCTTTTTTTTCTTAACCTACTGAGTTCAAAATTAGTGTTCCTTAAATGCTCATGGTCATGAATCCATGCATTGGAAAGCTCAAGTTTTATAGCACTTATTGTCAAGATATCTTGAGATTTAAAGAAAAAGTAATTACCATTGTTTTTGACAGACATGCAATATTTAATAAAGTGCTGTTTCCACCACATGAATTTTGATATGTGAATAAATTCTACTATGTACTAGGTCTGCTCTTTCCAAATTTTACAAATTGATCTCTGAGTCTACATTGTAATTATAGTCATGAAAAAACATTTGCATGTAATATATAGTAGCTGATTTTGCATTAAATAAAATAAATGTGCATCTGAGTTTGGACTACGATAAATTTAACATTGTCTATGGCTATAAAATTCAGAATTCTTGATATTACAATGAAGGATTTGTAGAAAAATTATCTATTCAACACTATTCCCCTGTGGATCCATTTAGTGAAACTTTACTTGCAAGAACCTGTAAAAATGCTAATACATCACATTCCTCACCAGTTTAGACCTAGCTCTTTATTTGTTTCTGGCTTTGAGATAGCTTTGAATAGATGATGTAGTGTCACCACGGGTAATGAACGATGCATATATGAAATGGTAACCTCAAAACAGCACATTTCTCTTAAAGGGATCAATTTACACACCACTGCTGCTTACATTTTATGAGCAATTATGGATCATGTCTTTCTTATATAAATGATGGAAAATCTATTTGAATCAATGTGAATTTCCATGAGTCTGTAACTTTGCTAGTCTCCATGAACAATGATAAACTAGATGATGTATATAAGCTTGAGAAAATTAAGTTTAAGGGAAAATACAGTTAAAATGTAAGAAAAATGCACTCTTCTGTGAAGGTTTAAATGTTTTGGAAAATATACAAGACATCTCAGCAACGTTCTTGGGGCACACTAATGGCAGAATCTCCTATCAGAGGTGTGAACACACTGTTGTAAACTGGAAGATTCCAGTACTTTAGCAATCAGGAGGTATTACAGTGCAAGTAATTAGCTGTGTGGCATATTTCTATTCTCTCCCTTTAAACATTTTCTTCCAGTTTTAATCTTACAGAATCATGACTCAGTACACTATTATTAATCACTTGCTTACCCATAGTAAGTTAACAATTCCTAGTGGCAAAATAATAGAGCTGGATAAAATACAATCAGATTTCAAATCACACAACTGATTCTTCACAAATACCCGAAAGGTCCTTGCCAAAAGGAAATTTTACCCAAAACAGGATAGCCTTGAATGAACCCAACCATCTATATCCTTTTTGCCAAGATTCATAAAATGTGTGGAAAGGGTCCAGTCACACACCAGATAAAGTGTTATCTTTATTAGTTTTTCTTCATAAAACTCAAATGAATACGTTGTACTCTGTGATAATCCTATCATACTTCTGCAAATGTACTCTCTGACCAGAGTTTGTAAGTACACACACACACACACACACACACACACACACACACACACACAAATGTGTTTTTGAGATAGTATCTCTCAGTACCCCTAGCTGACCTGGAACTTGCTTAGACTAGGCTGCCCTCAGGCTCTGCCTCCTGAGTGCTGGGATTAAAGCCATGTGCTACTAAGCCAGCCATTTTGTATATTCTTAAAACTTTCCTTGTCTACTTCTCTACTACCATACATGTATCATTCAGTTAATGACATTGCTTTCTGAATCATGTAGAAAGAAGTAATCAGACAGGAAGTAATCAACAGAGAGGAATCTGTAAGTAGACTAATTTTCCTGTCAGCTAGTCTGTATTTTACTAACTGTGGGGCCTAGGTGGGGCATTGATTCTTCTCATGTACTAGTATATAGCGATGATAGCGATATGAACCTTACAAAGCTATTAGGAATACTAAAATATTGCATCAAGTCAATGAATATATTCAGATAGATAGATAGATAGATAGATAGATAGATAGATAGATAGATAGATAAATAGATAGATAGATATGAAAAGGATCTATTGTGTAGCAGCAACAGATCTTGGCTGTCACTATCATCTTCATTTATTTATTTTATTATTTATTATTCTCTTCAAGGGTCCTCCAACTGCCCCTTCCTTCTTGAGGACACTTATCCACCCTGTGCTTATCTTCCCACACCATCAGTCTCACTTGTACCTTCCCTATTTTTACATGAATAGGTGCTATTATGATGTCCCTAACAAGCACCCTCCTTTCACTTCTTGTTACCACTCTTTTTACCCTGATTTTCTATACAGTTTTTCTGTCAAGACTTGCCTCCATCTCACAGAAATTCACCTGTGTCTGGTTTGCATCTGCCTGCCCAGTGCTAAGACTAGAGGCAGGTCCTCTACAAGAGCAGTCCATCCTCTTAACCCCTGAGTCATCTCTCCAGCCCTATTTATCTTCACTTCAACATAGACTTTTGAAGTGTCTTTAACATTGAAGACATCAGTGATCTGTCTACTGACTGCAAATGTCACATAATAAGACTGTGACACTTATCTTCTATGCTGGCCACACTGGTTTCAAATTCCTAAGTACCATGCTTTATTGCCTCCCATAGCCTTTCATTTATTTTCTCCACCTGGAATGCTTTGATTCCCATTCTTTACATTGATAATTTATTCATAGTTCAAATCAGGAATCACTTTTCAAGATAGGCTCTTTTTGAGTCTAAAAACTGAATTAGGCTTCTCTTATTATTTTGTTCTTATAACAATTACTATAAATTATAATGCACTTCAACTTATCTGTCTAATCTGTGAGCTCTGTGAGGGAAGACACTGAGTTTGTTTTGCTCAGTCCCATGTATGAACCCTCCATATCCATTTAGCATACAAACAAACAATCATCATGTAAATGAATAAATCTATGAATAAATATGTATTTATTACCAACTTCCTTACATCTTCAGTTTCATCGGAACATCAACTATGAAGCCTACACAATTATTTCTTCTCTATCAAGTTGTTCTGTCAAATGATATAATAAGCATGTATCATCTAGGATGAATTTACATCAAGCTAGTATTGCTTTCCCTACCCCACCCTCTACCCCAGAAGCCAATATAGTAGGAAGAGTTTGATGCAACTAGACTTAATTTTTAATTTTCCAGTTATCAACTCCCTAAATCTGGTTTAATTATTTAAAATTTCTGAGCCATAAAATAATTCTGACATCTCTCAATCATAAAACAAATAATATCTGCTCCCATAAGATTGTGTTCAGCTTTAAATTAGATAATATGTCTAAACTGCAAGGAATGTAGGCATTTCATGGATGTGATTTTGCAATTCAAAATACCCAAGATACTGTCAGTAGCACAATTTTCCAGCATCTTCATACAAAATCTCATGTATTCATACTTTTATGGAAAATGATACAGATAAATGTATTTTGGAATTTATTCCAAGACTTCCTTCTGATTAATCCCATCTGGAATGACCTCAGGAGTTTGAATTTTGTACAAACCCACAGAGCAAATTAGGTGTTCCATTAGCTCCAGTTTGAAGACCCATGTCCAAGCCACAGCCCACTTGGGGACAAGGTATTTTCATCTCCAAACTCCAAGTCTTTATATAAGCCAAAAAATGATAAATGAGACTGTGTTTCCTCAAAAGACACATTTATTTACTTCTGAGTTCTGGGATTATTCAAGATGCTTTATGAAATAAATTCAATGTTGAAATTAGAAGATATAAGAGCAATTCTTTTCCCAAAGGCACTGTGCATCAGACCATAGTGTGGGTTCTTCACAAATCTTAGCTTTTATACCTGTGCATACTCTTGTATTTGGTAAAGAATGCTATATAACAATAAGAAGTGGCATTATAGATGCAGATCCACTTCATTTATAATGCATTTTAGGAAGAAAATCTACTCTTAATCAATGGCCTGATATAGGCTTACATTTTATTAAAGACATTATTTAGAAGAGGCATTGCTATCTAAATGCAGTCCTATGATACAAAAAAGACCAGGAATAATGTAAAGACACCACAAGCATGCAAAAAACATACCCTAGTTGGCTCCATTTTTTAAATTTTAAGATTATGCTAATTCACTACTTTATTTGATAAATGTGGAAAAGGTCAATTTTCAAATAAGTTATGAAACTTTCTGTGCATTGTATTAGATCATCTCTTTCACCAGAATATAATTGGAAATACCATACCCACAGGAAGTTAATTAGATAAACATTTTATTCTTAATATTTTATTTTCATTGATATTTGCGATTTTCATACAATATAATTTGATGACATTTAGATACCTTCCAATATCTACACAACTCCCCCCCCCACACACACACACACTGCTCCTGGCAGAATTTAATGTACTTGAATTTATATGTATATATATATATATGTATATATGGCCAGTAGATTCTGATTTCTGACCCCAAATGTCCTTCATTGTGGGTCCATGCACTGTGCCCACCAAGAGTCTCAATCTTGTAAGACACTGCCTTTCATCTTCACAGCAGCCATCTGTGATTTCCATTTGGAAATCCCCCAAATCCCTAAGGTTGGGGGATTTCCTCCCCTCTTCCACATATCTAGACTGAGATTTTTTTTTTTTTCTGATTTGAGCTTGGATAGGACTTGTGTGTGCTGCCAACATTGCTCTAAGTTCATATGAGTACCTGACCAGGTGTCTGGAAGATCATTTCCTTGTGATCATCCTTCATGCCCTCTGGCTCTTACAATTTTTGCAGCTTTTCTTCCACAAGGAGCTTTGGGAGGCAGAGGTTTGAAATAGCTGTTCTATTCAGGAATAAGTGATCAGGGGCCTCTTGTCTATATATTTGTAATTACATGTTTCTGTGTTAATCACTATCTGCTGTATAAGGAAATTTCTCTGGTAAGATTTGAGAGGTACACTTGTTATATGTGTAGAGGTGGATTGAAGATGTGTCTCTTGGGGCTAAGTATATTACAAATACTTATTCTCTGTGTTTGACCAGTTGTGGAACTATGTAATTGTCTCAATCTGTTGCTTCTTTGATGAGGGGTGAAAGGTGCACTTGTCTGTAAATAGGATTATTAAACAAGGTGTGGTGGCACACGCCTTTAATCCTAGCACTCAAGAGGCAGAGGCAGGTGGATCTCTGTGAGTTCAAGGTCAGCCTGGTCTACAGAGTGAGTTCCAGGCCAGCTGGGGCTACAGGGAGACCTTGTCACATACAAAAAAGAGAGAGAGATTATTATGTTTGGTCTATGGATGTGGCAAAAGTAGTTTTGTGTGTAGGATCTCTTCCTTCTCCAGCAATGTGGTTTTGGCTATGTACATAGTATTACACATGAGTTCTCTCCCATTGAGCAGGCCTCAATGGGAGGTACTCAATGGGGGTACTTTAACAGGAGAGGGACTAGGAAGGAGAGTAGAAATCAATAATATTTAATGTAAAGGCTGCGATTGGGGTGAACGGTGAAACTACAGCGATGTAGTCTGGACACTCATTTGATCAACTTGATTGAACAAACAACCTGTCACCCCCCACTGAATGGTGGGACTGTGGGGGTTTGGGCACAACAGTCTGTAGATTGGTTTTGCACGAAGGATGCTTATACTCATGGATTATCACTTATAGCTAAAAAATGAAAAAAAAAAAAAAACCTGAAAGATGCAGGACAGTTATGGCAGAATACATGATCTGGGATGGGGTGGGGGTGGGGGGGAAGGGAAAGGGAAATATGCCTGATCTGAATTGGAAAATGATGTACGAAATGCACAAACCATCAATAAAAATTAAATTAAAAAAAAAGAAATCAATAATATTTAGAAAAAAAAAGACCAGAGAGAAATGTATTAGTTCTAAGACTTACTGAAAATAAAATATAATAAATATACAAATTCATATGTATAGATGAATGCTATATAAATAAACATGGTGCCAAGCAGGAGAAACCTATCTTTCAGTTGTTGGTCAGGATAGTCCAAGAGCCTCCCATAATAACACAGGCTATTGCCATAGCCCTTGATTGCTTCTCAGAACAGGGTAAGACCTTATTCCTGAAGACAAGCCACATGTATTTAGTCAGGGATCTTTAAAGAAACAGAACTGGTAAAATCAATGTGTGTGTGTGTGTGTGTGTGTGTGTGTGTGTGTGTGTGTGTGTGTGTTTTATTAGATAATGGTTTCACTGGACTGGAGAGGGTGGGAATCTGGTAGTTGTTCAGTTCACAATGCTGGATGTCTAAGCAGTCCCAATCAGGCGCTGAAAGCCTAAAAAATTCCTGGAGGTCTGCTAGCTTTCAGTCTACATTGGAATTCAAAGAACTGCCTGTGAGAGAGAAGCAAAAGCTCCCTTCTCCCACGGCATTTGCTATGGGTTGCCATCAGAAGGAAACACCCACATTTAGGGCGAGTCTTCCAGCTTCAAATAATCCAATCAAGAAAGTCTGTCTTTTCAGTTAATTCCAGGTCCAGGCAAGTTGAACTTTACACAGGTTTAAAGCCCAGTAAACAACAACTGGCCCACCAGACTATCTCCATGGGTGAAGTAGTACCACCTTTATCTTAAGTGTAATACACAGTTATGTAATTGGAATTAAGATTTGATTTTTTAATATAGTTTCATATTACATCAGTGATGTAGAGATCTATTTTACTAGTAAAACTGTAATGTTTCATTTTTAATTAATTTATTTTTGCGATTTTTGTACAGTATAACTTTATAGTATTTAGATCCCTTCCCCTATCAGCATCTCCCTCACTGCTTCTTACCTAATTCAATATACTCTATAATATATACAGTGTGGGTTACAGAGGCTGATTGGTGTCTCCAAATGTCCCTCAGAGTGGGTCCATCCACTGGAGACTGGTCAACCTACCAAGAGACACTTAGCCTTATGTGCCACATCTTCAATGCAACATCTAAATATAAGATGAATGCAGCTCTCATCTCTCACCAGAGAGGTCTTCTTATGCAGATCACATCTCTTCTCCCCAAGGCACAGAAACCATCACGGAAGAGGGAGGAATTGTAAGAGCTAAAGATCGGGAGGCCTGGGATGAAGCATCCCTTCTGGACTGACAAGATTGTTGCACTGATGAATTTACAGCAGCTCAAGAGCTGCATAAGATAGAGCCAGTCAGCATTTTAGCCTGGAGCTCCCACCCCTAACTGATAGCTTTTGGGGGAAAGTTAGTTTTTGTTAAGGGTGTGGCCCTTAGTAGGTTAATACAGTCCAATGGATGGCCCTACACACCCAGTGGTATATGGGCAGCACAAACTGGAATCAATGGGCTGTAAAAATGACATGAAATTAGGAGCAGTCGGAGTGGGGCTAGATTTTAGTGGAGATAGGGAGGTGAGTGAGGGGTGAATATGACCAAAAGGATTTAAGCATTATGAAGTTCTCAAAAAATTTTAATTAAATTTTAGATTTTTAAAAATCTCCTTACCATTCAAGATCAAATCACTCAAGAGTATCTCTGAGGTCTTTTGGTGGTTTTTCAGCCTTCATCAATGCCAGTGCATTATCATAAAAAAAATCGGTACATTATCATATCAAATTGATTATCTAACCCAAACCTCACAAAAGCTCACCAACTTTTTCTATCTACAATTCTTTCCCTTGTGTGACCTTTATACCAGTCTTCTCCATTGATCTGAGAAACCATTTCAGACTTAGATGATTCTTAGGTGTTTGGTCAGTCATATTTTGTAGTTGGTCACCCACTATTTTTGTTTTACAATTATATTGAAATGTGAACATTGTCATAATATATAATATTTTCATTCAATCTCTAGTAATAAACCATACATACACTTTTACTCTCTCATATCATGAAGCTTCTTGCTTCCAAGGAGCAAGACTTCTTGTTTCTTTTTTTTTCTTGATAATTTTTTAATATAATACTTTTATTGATGTTTTGTATATAGCATACATCATTTTTTCAGTTCAATTTAGAAATATTTGCCTTGCCCTTGTCCCGACCCCACCCTAGTTCATTCATTCTGCCATACATGTCCTGCATCTTTCTCTCAGTCTTTTTAAAGCTTTCTCTGCAGAGGTTTATTGTTTGGGGCAGAATTTAACTGTATCAATCGGTTCATTGACCCAGTCCTTATGTTGTTGTCATTTCCTCCAATTTGTATTGCTCCAAAATATGCCTATATATGTACCAGAATTATGTCCTCAGGGAATAAACTGTATGTTAATTCTGAAATATGTTTACAAATTCACATTTTCCCTTTAATTATATATTACTCTAAAATATGAATATATAACTTCAACCCATATACTTTACCATGTCTAAAACTAAATGGTAAGTTAATTCTAGGGCCCATTAAGAGATTCACATTATAATATCACAATTGCTTTCAGGTAGAAAGAACTATAAAAACAATGTTGCTCAGCTTGCCTTTCAATTGGGGGATTTGGTGCTAGCATCCACAAATGGGGGAAACCCTTCACCCTTTGTATTTTTGAAACTGTGTTACTTCACTTAGCATAATGGCCTTCAGTTACACCCATTTACCTGCAAACTTCATGATGTTATCTTTATTACTGCTTCATAGAACTCCATTATGTAGATGTACCACATTTTTGTTACCCATTCCTCTGTTGAGGGGCATTTGTGTTGGTTCCAGCTCTTCACTATTGTGAAGAGAGCTGCAATCAACATAGATGTGCATATATCTTTGCTGTAGGATGAGTCTTGTGGGTATAAACCCAGGAGTGGTATGGCTGGGTCAGGTGGTAAGCTCATTTTGAGACTTTAAAGGTTTCGTCACGCTGCTTTTCAGAGTGGTTGTACTAGTTTACATTCCAACCAGTAGTGGATAAGTGTTCCCCTTTCCCCACAAACTCTCTAGCATTTGGTGTCTTATGTTTTCTTTTGGGGGGTATTTTTTTGAGACAGGGTCTCCCTGTAGCCCCAGGTGTCCTGGAACTTGCTTTGTAAAACAGGCTGGCCTTGAACTCACAGAGATCTGCTTCCCTCTGCTTCCTGGCCTCCTGAGTACTGTTTTCTTAATCTCAGCCAGTCTTATTGGAGTGAGATGATATTTTAGAGTGGTTTTAATTTGCATTTCCTTTTTTTTTTTTTTTTGGTTTTTTTTTTTTTTGGTCTTTTTGAGACAGGGTCTCCCTGTAGCCCCAGCTGTCCTGGAACTCACTCTGTATACCAGGCTGGCCTTGAAATCACAAAGATCCTCCTGCCTCTGCTTCCCAAGTGCTAGGTTTAAAGGCGTGCGCCACCACGCCTGGCTAATTTGCATTTCCTAAACCATTAACAATGTTGAACACTTTTTAAGATGTTTCTCAGCCATCTTTACTTCCTCACTGGTGAAGTCTCTTTTCAGCTGTTTACTCCATCTTTTGAGTGAGTCATTTGTTTTCTTCTTTGTTTTTTGAGTAGTCTATATATTCTGGATGTTAATGCTCTGTCAGATGTATCACTGGTGAAGATTTGCTACCACTCTGTGGTCAATTTTGGAGAATGTTCCTTGGGGTGCTGAGTAGAAAGTATATTCTCTGGTGTTAGGGTAGAATATTCTGTAGATATCTGTGAGGTCCATATGTTGCATGGTATTGTTCAATTCCGATGTCTCTCTGTTTTTTGTTTTTGTTTTTATTTATTTAGTTGATTGATCCAAAGGGCTCAGTGAACTATTGAATTCCCCGACTATTAGTGTGCTGGGATTAATCTGTGTCTTGAGGACCTGCAGAATTGTCTTTATATAGTTCAGTGTACCTGAGTTTGATGCATAAACATTTAGGATTGTGTAGTCTTCCTGATTAATTGTTCCTTTGATAAGGATGTAATGGCCCTCTTTTTCTTTTCTGATTGACTTTACTCTGAGGTCTGTTTTGTCTGATATTAGAATAGCAATGCCTGCTTGCTTTTTGGTACCATTTGCTTGGAATATTTTTTCTATCCTTTAACTTTAAGTTGTCTGTCCTTGAGGGTTAGATGAGTTTCTTGTAGACAGCATATAGAAGGATTCTCTTTCCTAATCCAGTCTGTGTCTTTTGATTGGGAAGTTTAGAGCATTAATATTTATGATTATTATTGAGAGATGTGTGTTGATTCCTTTCAACTTTTCTTTGTTTGTATTCTTGGATTAGGTTTGTATTTCCATTGTTATGCTTTTATTAGTTTATCTCTTTAGTTGCTTGGGGTTAGTTGCTCCTTTCCTCTGTTCTTAGAATTGCTTGGAGTATTTTCTGAACTGTTTTTTTACATTCTTTCATTTTGTTTATGTCATGAATTATTTTTCTTTCTCCTTCAACTATAATGACATTTTTGCTGGGTATAGTAATCTGGGTTGGCATTTAAAGTCCTTTAGCATTGAGAATACTTTGGTCCATGTTCTCCTGGCTTTCATAGCTTGCACTAAGTCAGCTATATTTCTGATGGGTTTCCTCTTATGTGTAATTTATTGCTTTTCTCTTGTGGCTTTCAATATGTTGTCTTTGTTTTGAGCATCTAGCATTTTAACTATGATATGGTGTGGGGAATTTCTTTTCTGGTCTTGTCTATTTGGTATTCTATGTGTTTCTTGTATTAGTATGGGTTTGTCTTTCTTCAGTTTGGGGAAATTTTTCTTCTATTATCCTGTCAAAGATCTGATCAATACCACTCACTATCTTAGGATTCTTCTCCTTCCTCTATCCGTGTGGTGTGGAGATTTGATCTTTTTATAATATCCCACATTTCCTGGTTCTTTCACTCTTCTGTTCTTTTTTTAATTTTTCATAATCTTCACATGAGCTTTCCCATGTTATCCTACATGTCTCATTCTACTTTCTGCTTTATCCATTCTGCTTCTGAGTCTTTCTTTCATCCTTTCCTGATGATTGGATGGATATTCAATTTCCTTTTTCACTTCTTCCTGTGATTTCTTTGGTATTTCCACTTCCTTTTGGAGCTTGTCATTCTCTACTTTTAGCTCCTTGTTCGCTGGTCAGTTTATTTTTTTCATTTCAGCCTGGGATCTTTTCAGTGATTACATTTCCTTCTGGAGTTTGTCATTCTCTTCCTCTAGTTCTTTTCAGAGTTTGTGTTTCTCTTCCTCTAGTTCTTTTCAGAGTTTGTGTTTCTCTTTCTCTAGTTCTTTCTGGAGTTTATAATTCTTTCCTTCTCGACCTTTCCTGAGTTTTTCATTCTCTCCCCTTAGTTCTCTGATTTGTTCTTTATATTGTTTGGTTCCTTTGAATATGTCTACAACTGTTCTTCTAAGGTCCATGTCTTGGTTTCCTTCTAGGGAGGTCTCATAGTAGGGACCTTCTATAGATCTGGTAGAATTTGGAGTGGATTTACTATGAGCTTTTCCCTGTTTTGTTTTCTGTTGTGGCTTCAGCATGTGGGCTTATTTTTTTGTTTGGATTCTGGTGCTAGTCTTAAATGTTAATATGGAGGATTGGTTGATCACTCTGTGCTCCTTGTAGTTCAGTTCCTCTACGTTGGCTGTGCAACCTAGAATCACTAACACTGCACTTACTCGATTGTCTGCACCACAACTCCACCAGCTTACTGTATCACCTGCAACACTACTTGGGTGGGGGGAAGGAGGTGTGCGTGGCTGGGTGACTCTGCCTACGCCAATCATGGGGAGGAGGGGTGTGTTGTCCCATCTGGTCCCTGAGGCCCAGGACTCTGGCACCAGTGCTGGTTCCCTGTGCTTTCCTGGCCCACCTGAGTGTGTGACTTCTTCTTTCTATGCTGTGATTTTTATGAAGGACTTCAAACATAATAAACATGTTTCTTTTCCTGAAATATCTTTATTTAGTTTATCATCTTTCCTCAATTCTTTTTGGATTGTTACAATTGAAATTTTAAGACATAACTCAGAATTAGTAACTTGACTTTTTAGAGAAATCAAAGAACAGAGAATAAACATTTAAATCAATTAAAATTATACTGAAACTTACTTGCTTCTTCACAAAAGAACATAAATTTTTCAGAGATAGAAGAACATTTCACTAATCTTTATGACTTCAAAACTCCCTTATATAATGGGGAAGTATAAAATTAATAACAGCAGAGATAGTGGTTGCAAATGCCTTTTATAATGATACATGGGTTATACATGATCTAGTTAAGTTGCCATCAATAAAACTATATGATTTTATGATGTAGATAATTGTGTTACATCACTTTTCTATGAGTAAATTAAGACACCGTGGGTAAGAAATTCATTAAGATCACACAGTAAATAACTTGAAGAGGTATGGATGAATTTAGAGATAAGACTTTTGTAATCTTTATCACTCACATAAGCTAACTTACAACAAACATTACATCTAAATTTCAAATTTCCTTTTTGTCCTCTATTTGGTTATAAAAATGTTATATTGGGGGCTGGAGAGATGGCTCAGTGTTGAAGAGCACCGACTGCTCTTGTAGAGGGCCTGGGTTCCATTCTCAGCACCCACATGCTGACTAATCATCCATAGCTCCAGTAATAGGGGAATCCAAGGCCTTCTTCCAACTTTTAATTGCATGACAGGGGTGTGCTTACACACATGCAGGCAATACACTCATGCAGATAAAATTAAAATAATAAAATATTTCTTTAAATAAAATTCTAAGTTTCCCAATGTGAGCCTCAAAGACAGATCTTCCTAAAGAAAAAGTGCAAAGTAGTTTCAGTGGTGGAGAAATAGGTAAAAGATCTCTTATGAATAACAGAAAAAGACAAGGTGGAGACAATTCTAGTCAAAGTTTGAATTATTGAGAAATAAATATTGACTAAAATATTCCCTCTCAGACAATAAAACAGAAAGAATAGAACAATTTTATATATGAAATCTAAACATGAAAATGTATTTTCTGAGGAATTGTGATCATTAAAGAAGAGACTTCTGGACAAGAGCATGAAGTATGTACTCCTTTATTCAGTCTTTTCAGTTGAGTTCTCATCTCAGAATCCTCCATCATTTATTTTATGAGGGTTTATATAAAAAGCAATGGAAAGGAAACTAACATTGTTGTACTGAAGGAATTTATATCATAATATAGAAAAACAGAATAGTTTGTGTCCAATTAGGTTGTAAATGCTTACAGCATCTGTTAAAACTATTAAGAGGACCAGGGTTCGATCCCCAGCACCCACATGGTGGCCGAGAACCATCTGAAACTCCAATACCAGGAGAACTCCAGTTCCAGGGGAATCTGAGACCCTCTTCTGACCTCCACGGCATTGCACGACACGGGTGCACAAGCTTGCATGCAGGCAGTACGTTCATACACATACATAAATAAATAAAATTAATAAAAAATTAAAAAAAGAAAAATAATAAAGCTTCATGTGCACTCACACACACAAATGCACACACATGGAGAGAGAAAGAGAGAGAGAGAGAGAGAGAGAGAGAGAGAGAGAGAGAGAGGATGAAGTCTCCAGAATTTAAAATAAAAATGCCATTCTTGCTGCTGGTATGCTTAAGGTTTATGTGGTAAATGCTTGGTTGACAGTTAATGGGCTTGTGAGAGATGACTGGATTATGAGGATGGTGACTTCATTAATGAGTTAACCTAGTGATTAGTTCTTGTTGAATGAACTATTATGGGCTGGGCCTCCTTGGAGGCAGTGGGTCACTAATGACCTGTCCTTGAAGCTTGTCATATCTCTGGTCATTTCCTGTATCTATGCTTCCTTTCTGCTATGATGGAGCAGTGCTTCTCCATCAAGAGGCAATGGAACCTGTGCCTATAGACTGTAACCTCTGAAACCATGAATTAAAACAAATCATTTGTCATTTCCAGGTGTTTACCTGAGATATTAGATGGGCAGGAGCCTATTTCTCTGAGGTGAACATACTATGTCTGGTATAATGTGATATAGAGTTGTCCCAGGCAATGTGCTAACAACTGCTGCTGGGGAAAGAAAATAGTGAGGCATTGGTCTTTCGAGGTTGAGTAAGGATGAAAAGGACCTAAGGGGCATGCGCTAAGTGACTGTTGGATTGGCAACAGTGTTCAATACCAATGGCTGAACTAGAAAGCAGAGCATGCCTTCCACAGTCTCCTGATGCTTAGATCCCAGAGTCCTTCCAAGGACCTACAGTGAACTCTAGTCATCAGCTCAAGACAATTTTAAGTTGGAAAGAATAGAAACAAAATCTGCAATAATGCAGTCTCAATTTGGGAGAATCACTGACTGGAATGAAGTCATCAACCACAAGCACCAGACTAGATGCCTCATACAAAGAACACAGCCTAAGAACATCACAACAGTACTTATTTCAATCCTAATGATTCACTGTTTAGTACCACATCTAGTATAAAATAAAAGTGGTAAGAATCAGATCTATTGCAATAGGAAAATCAGTCAATAGAAAATAAATATACCTGAGAAATGGGAATATGAAAATCTCAAAAAGACCAAAAAAAAAAAAAAAGAAAATCTCTAAAATAAATATTTTGAATATGTTAAATATAGAAAATAAGGACAGGGTGGGAGGGATGAAAGAAAGAAAGATGTAGAATACTAAACGCAAACTATAAAAAAAAGACCTTTAGTGTTCATTATCACTCCTCCAAATCCCTCCTCTTCCCTTCACTTCCATCCTTCTCCACCCTATTTAATTATTTTTGTTCATTTACTTATGTTTTACATGTGGGAGTATTTTGCCTGTAAGTATGTAAGTGCATCTGTGAGTGTAATGCCCACAGGAATCAGAAGAGGGTATCATTTTCAACCACCATGTGGGTACTGGGGACAAAACCCAGGTCCTCTACAAGGGTAGCCAGTGCTCCAAACTCTTGAGCTATGTCTACAGATCTCTTCTCATGCTATTTAGTCTGCTTAATTCCTAATTCTCCTTTCATATTTATGTGACTGCATTCTTCCACTTCCCATGAACCAAGGCCCCATCCTTCCTTACTAGTTTCCTGACATCCATGGATTTTCCTATTGAAACACACCTATCCAAAATTGACTTGTCAGTCTGAACTATGAAAGCCAGAAGAACATGGACCAAAGTATTCCCAGTCCTAAACTACTTTGATGCCAACCCATATTACTATACCCAGCAAGTATGTCAATTACACTTGAAGGAAAAAGAAAAATCTTTCATGACATAAACAAAATGAAAGAATACATGTCAAAACTCAACACTTCAGAAAATACTCTAAGCAATCCAAAGAACAGAGGAAAGGAGCAACTATCCCTAAGCAATTAAAGAGAGAAATTAACAAAAGAATAACAGAGTAAATACAAATCTAGATCAAGAATGCAAATAAAAAAATAAGTGGAAGCCGGGCATGGTGGCTCATGCATTTAATCCTAGCACTCTGGAGGCAGAGGCAGATGGATCTCTGTGAATTCAAGGCTAGCCTGGTCTACAGAGTGAGTTCCAGGACAGCTGGGGCTATAGGGAGACCCTGTCTCAAAAAGACCAAAAAGAAAAAAGTGGAAAAGAAGTAACACACATCTCTCAATAATAACCTTAAATATTAATGGACTAAACTCCCCAATCAAAAGACATAGACTGGGAGAATGGATTACAAAAGAGAATCTATTTATATGCTGTCCACAAGGAACCCATCTCACCCTCAAGGCCAGATACCACCTTAGAGTGAAAAGATGGAAAAAAAATATTCCAAGCAAATGGTACCAAGAACCAAGCAGGAGTGGCTATTCTAATATCAGACAAAATAAACCTTGGAGTAAAATTAATAAGAAGAGACAAAGAGGGCCATTACATCCTTCTCAAAGGAGCAATTAACCAGGAAGATTTCACAATCCTAAATATTTATGCACCATACTCTGATGCACCTAACTTTATAAACACTACTCTGCAGGATATGAAGACACAGATTAATTGCAACATGTTAATAGTGGGGGACTTCAATGCTGCACTAAGCCCTTTGGATAGATCAATAGGACAAAAAATAAACAAAGAGACATCAGAACTGAACAACACAATACACCAAATGGACCTCACAGACATCTACAGAATATTCCACTCTTTATCAGAGCACAGTGCAATAAAGCTCAATATGAACACCAGAATAAGCCTGACTAATAGTACATGGAGACTAAATAACACAATCCTGAATAATGAATGGATCAGGGAAGAAATCAAGAGTGAAATAAAATATTCATGAAACTGAAGGAAAAAGACAATATAGCACAACAAAACCTGTGGGATACTTTAAAAGCAGTATTGAGAGGTAAATTTATAGCCCTAAATGCCCACATCGAAAAAAAAAAAAAAAAAGAAAAGGAACAAATAAATGATCTAACACTGCAGCTAAAAACACTCAAGAGACAACAACAAATGAACCCTAAGCCCAACAGACAAAAAGAAATAACAAAAATCAGAGCAGAAATCAATGAAATAGAAACAAAGAAAACAACACAAAGAATCAATGAATCCAAAACCTGGTTCTTTGAAAAGACAAACAAAATAGACAAACATCTAGCCCAGTTAACCAAAAGAAAGAAATAGCAACTCCAAATCAATAGTATTCATGATGAAAGAGGAAACATCACAGTAGACAAAGAAAAGATCCAGACAATCATTAGAGAATACTTCAAAAACCTATACTCTCTGGGGCTGGAGAGAAGGCCTATTGGTTAAGAGAACTGACTGTTCTTGCAGAAGTCCCAGGTTTAATCCCCAGCACCCACATGGCAGCTGAGAACCATCTTTAACTCCAGTTCCAAGGGAATCTGATACCTTCTCCTGACCTCTGCAGCATTGCACGTCACGGGTGCACAAACCTACATGCAGACAGTACATTTATACACACAAATAAATGAATAAATAAAAAAAAAAAACCTATACTCTACTAAATTTGAAAACCTAAGAGAAATGGATGAGTATCTGAAATCCTGGGAAGCAACAAAGCTTAACCAAGAAGAGATTGACAGTTTAAACAGACCTATAATATTTGAGGAATTTGAAATTGAATACTTAATAAAACCCCTTCCAACTAAAAAAAGCCCAGGCCTACATGGTTTCACAGCAGAATTCTATAAAACATCTAAATAAGTCCTACAACCATTACTACTCGAACTGTTCAGAAGGATACGAACAGAGGGAAATCTCCCAAATTCCTCCTATGAAGCTAATGTCACTTTAAAAACCAAGCAAAGATACAACCAAAAAAGAAAACTAAAAACTAGAGACCCATCTCATTAATGAACATAGATGCAAAAATTCTCAACAAAATGCCTGCAAATCTCATACAAGCTCTCATCAGAAAGATCATCCATCATGATCAAGTTGGATTCATACCAGAGATGCAGGGATGGTTCAACAAATGTAAATCAATAAATATCATAAAACACATAAATGGACTGAAATACAAAAACTACATGATCATCTCAATTGATGCAGAAAAAGCCTTAGATAAGATCTAGTATCCTTTCATGTTTAAAGTTCTAAAGGGAATTGGAATGAAGAGAACATTGCTCAACACAATCAAAGTCATATATAGCAAACCCACTGCCAACATCACCATAAATGGAGAAAAATTGGAAGCATTCCCCTAAGTTGGGAAACTGGCAAGGCTGTAGCTTATTGCCACTCCTCTTCAACATAGTGCTTGAAATGATTGCTAAGACAATAAGACAGGAGAAGTAAATTAAAGGAGTACTAACTGGAAAAGAGGAATTTTGCAGATGGTGTGATAGTTTACCTGAGGAATGCTAAAAACTCCATTAGAAAACTCCTAGAGATGATTAAGAATTTCAGTAAAGTGGTGGGATACAAAATTAACCTAGAAAAATCAGTAGCCTTTCTTTACAATAACAATAAACAATTGGAGAAGGAATATAATAAGACCTTCCCAATCACAATAGCCTCAAAAAATAAAATAAAATAAAATACCTGGGAACAAGCCTATCCAAAGACACCAAAGATCTCTACAACAAAAAATTTAAAACCCTAAATAAGGAGATTGAAGATGACATCAAAAAAGATGGAAAGACCTCCCATGCTCATGGATTAGAAAAATTAATATAGTAAAAATGTCCATTTTACCCAAATTGATATACAGATCCAATGCAATCCCAATCAAAATCCCATGAGTTTCTTCACAGACTTGGGAAAAAAATATCCTTAAATCCATACGGAAAAAGAAAAGACCTCGAATAGCTAAAGCAAACCTGAGTGAAAAGTGCAATACAGGGGAGAGTGCTTTACCAGACTTCAAGCTGTATTACAGGGCTATAGTCATAAAGACAGCCTGGTACTGGCACAAAAACAGACCTGTTGACCAATGGAACAAAACTGAAGATCCAAACTTGAGCTCATACAATTTCAGACACCTCATATTTGACAAAGGAAAAAAAAAAAAAAAAACTCAGTGGAGGAAGGATAGCATCTTTAGCAAATGGTACTGGCAAAACTGGATCACCATTTGTAGAAGAACAAATTTAAACCCCTATCTCTCTCACCCTGTGCAAAAATCAACTCCAAGTGGATCAAAGATCTCAACATGAAACCCAAAACCTTGAAGGTGATAGAAGAAAAAGTTGTCAGCAACCTACAAGACATAGGCATAGGAAAAGACATTTAAATCAGACAGCAGCTGCACAGGAAATAAGGTCAATAGTTGACAAATGGGACCTCATCAAACTCCAAAGCATCTGTAAAGCCAAGAAACAATCAAGGAAATGAAAATAAAACACACACAGTGGGAGGAAATCTTCATCAGTGAATAAACAACAACAACAAAACAAGTGTATTGTAACCTAGGAAACTCTGAAAAGACTTCTGAGAAAACGGAAAATTATGTGGATTTCCAAAATTAAACATGATTTAAAGAGAAAAAATTGAAAGTTAACATCCACTTATGAAAGAGAACAGTCACTAATGAAAGAAAACATGTGGTGTTTGTCTTTCTCTTTCTTGGGTACCTTATTTAGAATGATTGTTTCCAGTTCCATCCAATTACATATAAATTTCATAATTTTGTTTTTCTTTTTTAAATTTTATTTATTTTTGTATGTGTATGAGTGTACTGTCTGCATGTAGGTCTGTGCACCTGTGTAGTGCAATGCCGCGGAGGTCAGAAGAGGGTCTCTGATTCCCCTGGAACTGGAGTTCTCCTGGAATTGGAGTTACAGATGGTTCTTAGCCGGCATGTGGGTGCTGGGGATCGAACCCGGATCCTCTGCAAGAGCAGTCGGTGCTCTTAACCACTAGGCTATCTCTCCAGCCCAATTTTGTTTTTCTTAATGGCTGCATTATATTCCAGTGGGTATGTGTTTCCCACTTTCATTACCCACTCGTCAGTTTATGGACATCTAGGTTGTTTCTATTTCCTATTATGAATAGAACAGCAATGAATATGGATGAACATGTATCTCCGTAGTAGGCTAGAGAATCCTCTTCTTATATATCAAAAAGTGATATTACATAGGAGATAGATTTTTAGTTTTTTTTGAGGAAAGAGTATTGATTTCCATAATGGCTGTATCAGTTTCCCATCAACAGTGAATCTCTAAGTGTTCTTTCCTCACAGCAGTTGTCATTGATTTTGTCTTGGGGTTGTTCATTTGTTTTATTTATTTTTTAAAATTTTAGCTTTTCTGAATAGGACAAGATGAAATCTCAAAGTAGTTTTAATTTGTTCTCCTGATGGTTAAAGATGTTGACCATTTTATTTTTTATTTTTTATTTTTTTATTTATTTCTGTATGTGTACGAATGTATTGTCTGCATGCAAGTCTGTGCACCCGTGTCGTGCAATGCCGCGGAGGTCAGAAGTGGGCGTCGGATTCCCCTGGAGCTGGAGTTCTCCTGGAGTTGGAGTTTCAGACGGTTCTCAGCCGTCATGTGGGTGCTGGGGATCGAACCTGGGTCCTCTGCAAGAGCGGTCAGCGCTCTTAACCGCTAGGCCATCTCTCCAGCCCCGATGTTGACCATTTTAAAAACTACCTCTTCATCACTTGTGTATCATAATTTGAGAATTTTCTGTTTAGTTCCTTGCCCCAAATTTTTATTGTTCTTTTTCAATATTTTGTTTTTTTGAGTCCTTTGGATTTTCTCAATTCTAAACCTCTATGATCTGTAAGTATTTTTCCCATTCTCTAGGTTGCCTCTTCACTCAAGTGATCGAGTCCTTTGTTGTACAGAAGACTTTAGTTTCATGAGATTCCATTTGTCAATTGTTAAGTCTTAAAGCCAATGTGATCTGGGTCCTGTTGAGTAATTTGTTTCCTGTGCCTGTAAGTTCCAGTGTTTTCCTCTAGTTTTTCCTCTATCATATTCAAGGTATCAGGTCTTAGGTCGAAGTCTTTGACCCATGTGGAGTTGAGGTTTTGGCATTGTGAGAGACAGAGGTCTAGTTTAATTTTTCTACATATAGCTATCCAATTAGATGAACACTATTTGTTGAACGTACTGTCTATTGGACAATGATGTTTTGGGCCTTTTTGACAAAAAAACCACATGTGGCTGTAGTTGTATGGACTTAAATCTGGCTCCATTAGTTTTATTCTGCTAATCACTGTATCTGTTTTCATGCCAGTACCATGGTGCTTGTGTTACTATACCACTGTGGTTTCATTTAAATGTTGGTCGCTCCAGATTTTCTTTTATTGTTCAGGATTGTTTTGGCTGTCTTGAGTTCTTCATGCTTCCACATGAGATTTGCGATTATTTTTTTCAATTTCTGTAAATAATTGTGTTGGAATTTTAAGGAGTATTCCACTGAACCTGTAGATCACTTTTTGGTACTTTCCCATTATTGATCTTATGGATTCATGAACATGGGAAGGCTGTCCATCTTGTCATATCTTCTTCAGTTTCTTTCTTCAGCGTCTTAAACTTCTTATATAAATCATGCAGCTCCTTGGTTATATTTACTTCAAGACATTTTATGTTTTTTGAGGCACTGATGTATGGATCATTTCCCTGATTTGTTTCTCTATGTAATTGTTGTTATGTAGGAAGACTATTTGCTTTCAGTACTAACTTTTTATCATACTATTTTTCTCAATAGGTTTATGAGCTCTAGGAATTTTCTGGTAGAATCTTTAAGGTCTTTTATATATAGAATCATATCACCTGGAAATAAGGAAAGTGAAAGGGTCATATGGAAACCTACTACAGAAGTTATCTCAATATATACATATATATTAAATATATGCATTCTCTCACTATATACATAATATTAAAACACTTTAGATTTATTTACCATATAACAGGAATTCAATGACCCTAATAGATACCTCAAGCAAGAAAATGAAAGCCCAGTGTCAGGAATGGATTTCTTTTGGACTTGGTGACCGGAGAGATCTGACAGATCCTCAAAAAATATCAACAGTTGCCATTACACTTAGTTACCAACCAGAACTTGACAATACACCTATTACTGAAGACACTACATTCCTGAGTCACAGAACAAACCATGAGAAATCAGGCTGCTACGGACATTGAAGCTACTTCTCTGCTGGCTGGCATTCATCATATTAGAAAGTGCTATTCATATTTTTGGAAGAGAAAAGCAATCATCAACTTTATCCACCTGCGAACCCTGCAAGTTAACATAACAACTGACTTAGCAAATAAAGCCACCAGTGTAATAGTATCCTGAACATTATGGGAGTAACCAATCATTTTATAATTGGATTAAGGCTTACTTCACAATACTGAGTCCATGTTGATATTGTTATAAGGGCCAAGTGCTTGTGGCTAGACAGATCACAGGCCACAGGCCTACTAACATCTGCTAAATAGACATAATAAGAAATTGACTCATAATGATTTGTTGTTAAACCCACAGATTAACACATCTCAACTCTCACTAGAGACCACTCTTCCTGTAGCAGAGGTCAATTAACACAGACACCCACATATGTTTAACATGTAGATAATATGAGACTTTGCATTGCTCTGGCATAAATGGGACACCTATATCACACCTTCTTCTCCGCTCAGGGATCATTGCAGAAGAGGAGGCAGTAAGAGCTAAGATAGTAGATAAATACAAGAAAAATATCACTAAAGCGTAAGTGCACATATGAGCTCACAGCACTTAATGCAGCATGCACAAGAGCTGTGAAAACTGAAGCAAGAGAGGAGCCTAGTATGCATGGGGGAGTTGAGCAGGAATCTCCAGCCTTGCTGGGGATCTACTGGCAAGTGATGAATGCTGGGAGGTGGAGAGTCAGTTTTCCTGACTGGTGTGACACCTGTTAGGTTGACCAGGCTCCAGGAGAGATGGACCCACAGGAGTACTTGGGAGGCCTGGACTGGGATGAATAGGCATTTGAAAATCAAAAACAAAAATTTAAGGACAGCTATTATTGGAGGACATGAAATTGAGGGGTGAGGAAAAGGGAAGTTATGAGTTCATGGGGAGGGATGAGTGGTCTATGATCAAAATACAGTGCATGAATTATGGAATCAATAAAAATATTAATGTGCATTACAGAAACCAAACATGTAATTCTTCTTTTTACATTAAGTCCTTCCATTTTATTTCATTTCTTTCATCAGCATGTCACATAGATATCAAGTATGTTTTGGTGTTTACATGTGTTTATTTACAGTAATATCTGATTTTCATGGTTTCCTTTTCTTCTTTTTCTTTTTTGTGCATTTTCATTGAAGTTTTGTGCATTTCATACAACATCTCTTAATCAAATTTAGATCCATTCCCCTTTCCTTGCCCTCCAACTTGCCAGAGCTCATGGGTTCTGATATACATGTCTCTCATCTTTTCTCAGTCTTTTTATTGTTGTTGTTTTTTCAGTGCAGAAGTTTACTCTTTTGGGCAGAAGTTTACTGTTTCACTCAGTTCTTTTACCCAGTCTTTCATTGTTGTTGTTATTCCTTCAAGATTGTATTGATCCAAAACCTGCATATATACATGCTACTCATATACCAAAATCATGACGTCTGAAAATAAACTATACATCAATTCCAAAACATGTTTAGGGTTTAACATTTTGACAGTAGAGTTGTATGCAGCTAAAGAAAAAAAAATCACATTCCTACATTACATAGCAAGTTGATGAGTAACATCAGGTATTATGTTTACTAAAAAAGAAAGAAAAAAAGAATCATTCAGTTTGTTTTATAAATAGAGATTTGGTGATACGATCCACTTATGTGGGACACCATACATTGCTTGTTTTCCTGGGACTGTGTTACTTCACTTAGCATAATGGCTTCTACTTCCATCCATGTACCTGCTAAGTTCATGATGTCGTCTATGCAGTGGTAAAGTAATTTTTTTTTCTAATTAATTAATGTATTATTTATTTATTTATTTTTGGTCTTTTCGAGACAGGGTCTCCCTGTAGCCCCAGCTGTCCTGGAACTCACTCTGTAGTCCAGGCTGGCCTTGAACTCACAAAGATCTGCCTGCCTCTGCCTCCTGAGTGCTAGGATTAAAGGCGTGCACCAGCACGCCTGGCATTTTTATGTGTATGAGTGTACTGTCTGCATGTAGGTTGGTGCATCCATGTCTTCCAATGCCACAAAGGTCAGAAGAGGGCATCAGATTCCCCTGGAACTGGAGTTAAAGATGATTCTTAGCTGCCACGTGGGTGCTAGGAATTGAACCCCGGTCCTCTGCAAGAGCAGTCAAAGCTCTTAACCACTGACCCATCTCTCCAGCCCCAGTAAAGTAATTCTTAAACCAGTTATTTAGATAAATTTGAGCCCATCAAGACACATACCAAACCTTGATTAAACACCCAGGTACATGGGTGAAGCCTTGATGGGGCACCTAATGAAAGAAGTTGATTCATATGGTAATAATATCGAAGCAACTGAAGAAAGACTTAACATTCCAGAAAATGCTATGAAATCAATCTGCAAAGTGTCCAATTCAAAAGAACCAGCCAAAAGGAACCATGATTTAAGAAAATAGAAGTTTTAAACAAATGGCAATATATTTGATTCAGTCAATATTATCACTAATTACAATAAATATACCTGATCTAGATGATCAATTGATAAAAATTAATTGGTCTGAGTCTTTACTACAGATATTTAAATATGGAGACACCAGTGAACTAAAATATGTTTGATGGTGACTGCTAATTGGCAACTTGGCAGAATCTAGAATCATCTGGGAGATCTGATTGTGTCAATTGAATTCAGAAGATCCCCCCCCCCCGGCAAGACCATTCCCTGGATGGCATCCTTGATTCTATATAACCCAGTAAAGAAATAGGAGCAGTAACTTAAGTTCCTTGCCCTGCTTCCTGGCTCCGTATGCAAAATGACCCGCTCCCTCAAGCACCTGCCATCTTGACTTCTTTGCCATGAAGGACCATCCCTAGGAACTGTGAGCTAAATTTAATCCTTTCTCTCTGAAGTTGCTTTTGTCAGGGCATTTATCAGAACAACAGGAAGAACTGAGGAGATCATATAATATCACACATCTGCCATATTAAGCACAGTTATATTTTATATTAATTTCAGATAAAGTAAATTTCAAGATGTTTTATAAATCTAGTCATCTAGAGGACATTATTCTAAACATGTAAATTTATGATATTATACACAAAATTAAATCTGGTAGATCTATAAAGGGAATTAGACCTGCCCATAATTGTAGTAATAAAGATCAAAGTTCTCTCTAATATCAGATATACTACATATTCACAAAACTCAGTAAGGATATAAGAAACCTGAGTATAATTTCCTCTTCCAAAATTTATCTACTTGGTAATTATTCAATGAACTACCCAAGAAAAGTAGAATATACATTTGCTAGAAATACATCAAAATATTTACCAAGAGGAAATTTTTATACCATAAAACAAGACTCAGTAATATAACAGCCACCATAAAATGTTCAAACACATACCTACCATACCTACCATATGGTACTACTGTTACTATCCTATGTATTTACCTGAAAGAAATGCATTAACTCTACACAGATGTCCATAACTCTTTATATTTTAATATTCCCAAAGTGGAAGCAACCCAAGGGTAATCAACATGCAAGTAGATAAATTTCAGTATGCTCACAAAATGGAATTTTTTTCAGCAAAATTAATGACTTATTGACACACACAAACATTGGACCAAATATCAAAGTTATTATGCTGGAGGAAATAATCCAGAGCACATAATGTACGGTTCCAGCTGTAAAGAACTGCTGAAAATTCAGCTAACTTATGGTGACAAAAATCAATGTTTGTTTGGGCTGAGAAAGATGAGCAGGATATAGAGGTGACAAAAGCCCTTACAGATTTAAAGTTGGATTATGTTCATTTTGTATGTTACACACCCAAGTTAAAACACAAACTCTTTAAGTATGTATAGTTTATTGGCTATCAATTACAACTTCAATGAAATTGTTATAATAAAATTATTATCTTGGTTTCCAGGCAAACAACACCTCTGAGATCCCTAAAATACACACAGGAAAACCCAAGATTCTCAGGCTAAAGAAGCCTGCCAACTCATATTCTAAAATTGCTTTCATTCGTTTGTCCAGAAGAAAGTAAAACCAGTATAGGATTTTAATATGATACCATAGCATTCTCTAGAATAATTCATGCTTATAAGAACATGCTTTCCCTGAACTGAATTGGAAAAAATGTATGAAATGCACAAAGCATCAATAAAAAACTAATTTAAAAAAAAAAAAAAAAAAGAACATGCTTTCCTGGTGTAAACAACTAAGTGGAGAGAAGTTGTTCATTTATGCTGTGGAGGTCAGAAGAGGGTGTCAGATTTCCCTGGAACTGGAGTTAAAGTTGGTTCTCAGCTGCCATGTGGGTGCTGGGGATTGAACCTGGGTCCTCTGCAAGAGCGGTCGGTGATCTTAACTGCTAGGCCATCTCTCCAGCCCCGATACACATTTTATTTTATTTTATTTATTTATTTTTTATGTGTATGAATGTACTGTCTGAATGTAGGTTTGTGCACCCGTGTTGTACAATGCAGAGGAGGTCAGAAGAGGGTGTCGGATTCCCCTGGAACTGGAGTTCTCCTGGAACTGGAGTTACAGACAGTTCTCAGCCACCATGTGGGTGCTGGGGCTTGAACCCAGGTCCTCTGCAAGAGCGGTTGGTGCTCTTAAGCACTAGGCCATCTCTCCAGCCCCCCGATACACATTTTATATATGTGGATTTTTCTATACATTTGAATATAAAATCTCCAAAGTATATACTGTTATACTATGTATTACCTTTGTGATTACTAATAAAAAAAAAAAAAACAATAAAAAAAAAAAGAATTCTCAGTGACTCAGAAGAATAAGCAGTGGACAAAAATGTTTCTAACCTAATTCTATGTCAGGAAAAGAAAACTAGGAAGTAAAGCAACTTTCTTTTTTTCTTTTTACTTACTCTCCTATAATGATTATCAATCTAGTGTTCATGTTATCAGATTTGCATGAATTGTATACTGATTAAGGAGCCTCTGTTTCTTGTCATGAATTCCTGTATCAGATTGTCATTCCTTTGGAATTGAAATTAAATTTTGCATTTCCTGTATTTGAATGTCTTTTTCTTTCCTTAGATTACTAATCTACTGTAGATCCTTCTTGCCCTTAATAACTTTTCCTTCTTTAGCACATGTGGTATCAAATATTAAATATTCTAATGGAAATATAATCAAGAAATAAACACCACATTAATGATAAATAAAATAATAAACAGTAATGATATATTATCTTTCACATTTCCTGCTTTGATTTGACTTATTAACAAAGACCCAGCGACTACGAATGTGGCTCAGTCAGTACAACATGTGTTGCTCAGGCATGAGGCTGTGAATTGGGATCCTCAGCACCCAAAGACAATGCCAGACATCATGACATGTCTGTAACACCAGTTATGGATGGCAGAGACTGGAGCATCCCTGGAAGCTACTGGGCAGATATTCTTGCAAATGGGTGACCTGCAGGTTAGTAAGAACCCTGTCTCAAAAAAATAATGTGTATTCCAAACACACAGTCACACAGATGACCCTGGTTAAACTCATTTGGTCTCAAAGCAAATCAACAAATAATACACATGTATATGGAAAACAGACTTGTAAGGAAAGGAGGGAGTTGATGGGATGGGAGGGAGACAGTGGGACCTAGGAGTTGAGAGTAATCAGAATGTATTGTATACATACATGAAAATAGTAAAGAACTAGGCAGAGGCAGGTGGATCTTTGTGAGTTCAAGGCCAGCCTGGTCTACAGAGTGAGTTCCAGGACAGCTGGGACTACAGGGAGACCCTGTCTCGAAAAGACCAAAAAAAAAAAAAAAAGAAAATAGTAAAGAACAAATTTTATAATAAAAATAAATTTTAAATAAAGTGGAACATGATAAAGGTAGCCACCCTGCATCAACCCCTGGCATGCACATGCATATATGTGCATAAACACATATGTGCATGAACAAATATAGATGCATAAGAACCACAAAATAATTTTAACAGGTCACAGATCTAATGTCCTAGAAACAATATAATGTTTGAGTTTCATTAAATCATAGAACTTGAAGAGTTTCTCATGTTTCTATATCTACAAGAAGAATTCCCATTTCATAATGAGAGGAAGAAAAACCCATGAGAAAGATGGCAGAGTGGGAGGAAGACAGTTTTAATTCATTTAGATCATTTTCTTTTTTTTTTTTTTTTTGGTCTTTTTCAGACAGGGTTTCCCTGTAGCTCTGGCTGTCCTGGAACTCACTCTGTAGACCAGACTGGCCTCGAACTCACAGAGATCCGCGTGGCTCTGTCTCCCAAGTGCTAGGATTAAAGGTGTGCACCACCACGCCCGGCATTTATTTATTTCTGTACGTGTATCAATGTACTGTCTGCATGCAAGTTTGTGCACCCGTGTCGTGCAATGCCGCGGAGGTCAGAAGAGGGTGTCGGATTCCGGTGGAACTGGAGTTCTCCTGGAATTGGAGTTTCAGACGGTTCTCGGGTGCCATGTGGGTGCTGGGGATTGAACCTGGGTCCTCTGTAAGAGCGGTTGGCGCTCTTAACCCCTAGGCCATCTTTCCAGCCCCTTAGATCATGTTCATAGATGACAAAGTTAATTATAGAATATAACAAAGAAAAACTATGATTATCAGTACTTACCTAGCATTCGACATTTTCAAGACATTCTCATACTTTATATTATCTGCAGAAAGTTTGCTGTATAATCAGTTTTCAAGTGTAAAATGTTAGTATGGCAAAAGGAAAGATAAGATATTGAGCTGAGATCGTAATCAGGTGCATAAGCAATAAATGGATGCTGGTTGATAGATGATAATGATAGATGATGAAGTATGATAGATGATTGATAAATAATAGAAAAATGAAAGAAGATAGATAGATAGATAGATAGATAGATAGATAGATAGATAGATAGATATACAGATAGACAGATGATAGGCAGATAGATAGCAAGACAAATCAGGGGATACGAAAGTAATCTGCTTGCATCACAAGTTAACATTTTATTTCTATAGTATATCTTAGTGCTTTAAAACATTATTTCCTTTCCAAAAACCTAAACTGCTCTTGGCATTAACCATTTATTACTAACCAATCTAACAAAAACATATAGCATAATCTAGTTTTCATAATTAAACATTAAATCCACAAAGATTATTTGGGTTAGTAATAAAATTAACTATGTTTTTTACTTTACAGAATTATCATAAATATCTTGAAATATAAAGAATACTTTGAAAAATTGACTTCAAAAGTAAAATTATAATTTGTGTCCCCAAATCTCAGTGTGGTTCTAACCACTTGGCCCATCAAGTGGCTCATCCCTATAAGACACTGTCCCTCTCCCAGCAGCCCTTAATTGGCAAACGTTCCTTAGGTTGGACTGGGATTTTTTATATACTTCGCCATGACTAGGTTGGGATTTTGTCTTGTTTGAGCTTGCATAGGACTTGTGCATGCTGTATTTTGGAACACAAATCAGACATTACAGACAATATGTTATATGTACATGAGAGTACATTAAATTTGGTGGGGAGAAATGGGGGTGGTGTGAATAGGTGAGAGGTTCTAAAATATCATCAAAATATATTGTATGAAAACCACACGAATTCAATAAAATTAAAATTAAGTAAGAATTTTACTATCATAGATAAGAAAAATGAAAATATTCTTTCAGTTGTTAGCATTTATATTCCATGCTTTGAAGAACACTATTGAATAACTACCAGTTATAGGGTTATTATTTTATCATAACAATTACCATTTATTGTCCAAGGGTCTTGAATAAGAACTTCTGTTTTAATTATTTCTACATTTCATAGATGTAGTCTTTCATTATAACATTTCTGTTTTTGAGAGGTTTGGGTAATTTAATTTGGTCCATTACAAACATTATTTGAAATCATCCATTAATTTGATAAACTAAAGGTCTTGATCTATCATATTTTCTATGTTCCCTACTGACCTTTAGAAGAGATATGTCATTTTTTTCTGATATTTTATGTGATTGTACAAAAAAGAGCAAATAGCAAAAAGCCTTTGTACTCTGATTCTCAAGGTGACATTTAAGACTGACATCTAGCTAGCAGAAGAAGATCTCAAAATTTATTCTCCTCCTATGGGAATAAGCAAATCATTAATATAAGAAGGTATCAGGCCATTAAGTGCTTTAAATGTCCACAATACAACTTTAAAATCAATGCAAACCCTGACAGGAAGCCAATATTGAAAGTGGAGGACAAAAGTGATGTACTTTGAACAGGTAAGTAGCCTTCCTGTGAACGAGCTGAGCATGGAGATTGATTTATCAAGAAATCGAAATACAGAGATGTTGAACCAGTCCACTCCCAGTGATTATCACATGCAGTAGTCAGGAACCATTCACACATCTTCACAGAAGAGATGTGCGGAAGGAGATAACTAGCTTTTAACAAAACTCCATTTGATAACTGGACTCAAATTAATAGTAGTACTAACTTTGGAGAATTCTTTAGAATTCACCACATGCCTACCACACAAGATGCCACAGTATCTAGAAACAAAGGTATTCACATCCAAAAAGAATATATTCATAGGCATGCTTTTCTGCTGATGTTTTTATAATAAACTGAAAATTGTTAGTACAAATATAAAAAGAAAAGTGTCATTTGGTTAAAACTTTGGAAGCCTTCTAATGTGTATTTTTTTCAATTTACAGAAAGAGATATCTCTAATTCCCTTTCAATATACTTTATTTTATTTTATTTTTTTTATTTATTTCCGTATGTGTATGAATGTACTGTCTGCATGCAAGTTTGTGCACCCGTGTCGTGCAATGCCGCGGAGGTCAGAAGAGGGTGTCGGATTCCCCTGGAACTGGAGTTCTCCTGGAATTGGAGTTTCAGACGGTTCTCAGCCGCCATGTGGGTGCTGGGGATCGAACCCGGGTCCTCTGCAAGAGCGGTCGGCGCTCTTAACCGCTAGGCCATCTCTCCAGCCCTGTTGTTGTTTTTTTTAATGACGTAAACCATACAGATTATCAACATGGGGCGGAGATCAACATCATCCACCAAGAGTGGGAAGTTTATGAACCCCACAGACCAAGCTTGAAAGGAAGCCCGGAAAAGAGAACTGAAGAAGAACAAAAAACGTGTGATGGTACGAGCTGCAGTTTTGAAGATGAAAGATCCCAAACAGATTATCCGGGACATGGAGATATTAGATGAAATGGAGTTTAACCAGTGCAGCAGCCACAGTTAAATGAGAAAGTACTTAAAGATAAGTGCAAAAAGCTATGAGAAACCTTTGAACGAATTTTACAACTTTATGAAAAAGAAAAGCCAGATATTTACAAAGAATTGAGGAAGCTAGAAGTGGACTACGAGCAGAAGAGGGCCCAGCTGAGCCAGTACTTTGATGCCGTCAAGAATGCGCAGCATGTGGAAGTGGAAAGCATTCCTTTGCCAGACATGCCTTTCACTCCCTCCACCATCCTGATCCAGGACATTCCGCTTCCTGGTGCCCAGCCACCCTCCATCCTTAAGAAAACCTCTGCGTAAGGACCTCCAACTCGAGCAGTTTCTATCCTCCCTCTTCTTGGACACGGTGTTCCACGTTTGCCCCCTGGCAGAAAACNTAAATGTTTTATCAATTTTGTTTTTCTTTTTTAAATTTTATTTATTTTGGTTGTTTGTTCTTCTCTTTTTTTAGTTTCTGCATGTGTATGCAATGCCGCGGAGGGCAGAAGAGGGTCCTGATTCCCCTGTGAAACTGGAGTTCTCTGGAATTGGAGTTACAGATGGTTCTTAGCCGGCATGTGGGTGCTGGGGGATCGAACCGGGTCCTCTTGAAGAGCAGTCGTGCTCTTAAACACTAGGCTATCTCCCAGCCCAATTTTGTTTTTCTTAATGGCTGCATTATATTCCAGTGGGTATGTGTTTCCCACTTTCATTACCCACTCGTCAGTTTATGGACATCTAGGTTGTTTCTATTTCCTATTATGAATAGAACAGCAATGAATATGGATGAACATGTATCTCCGTAGTAGGCTAGAGAATCCTCTTCTTATATATCAAAAAGTGATATTACATAGGAGATAGATTTTTTAGTTTTTTTTGAGGAAAGAGTATTGATTTCCATAATGGCTGTATCAGTTTCCATCAACAGTGTCTCTAAGTGTTCTTTCCTCACAGCAGTTGTCATTGATTTTGTCTTGGGGTTGTTCATTTGTTTTTATTTATTTTTATAAATTTTAGCTTTTCTGAATAGGACAAGATGAAATCTCAAAGTAGTTTTATTATTTGTTGTGTTAGGTTTTAATTTTTTTGCTTTTTTTTTTTTTTTTATTTATTTCTGTAGTGTACGAATGTATTGTCTGCATGCAAGTCTGTGCACCCGTGTCGTGCAATGCCGCGGAGGGCAGAAGTGGCGTCGGATTCCCCTGGACATGACTCCTGGAGTTGGAGTTCAGACGGTTCAGCCGTCATGTGGGTGCTGGGGATCGAACCTGGGTCCCTCTGCAGGACGTGTCCAGCCGCTCTAACCGCTAGGCCATCTCTCCAGCCCGATGTTCCCATTTTAAAAACTACCTCGTTCATCACTTGTGTACAAATGTTGAGAGATTTTTCTGTTTAGTTCCTTGCCCCAAATTTTTTGTTCTTTTTTCAATATTTTGTTTTTTTGAGTCCTTTGGATTTTCTCTAATTCTAAACCTCTATGATCTTGTAAGTATTTTTCCAATTTCTTAGGTTGCCTCTTCACTCAAGTGATCGTCCTTTTGTAAGAAGCCTTTAGTTTTTCATGAGATTCCATTTGTCAATTGTTAAGTCTTAAAGCCAATGTGATCTGGGTCCTGTTGAGTAATTTGTTTCCTGTGCCTGTAAGTTCAGTGTTTCCCTATTTTTCCTCTATCATATTCAAGGTATCAGGTCTTAGGTCGAAGTCTTTGACCCATGTGGAGTGAGGTTTTGGCATTGTGAGAGAAAGAGGTCTAGTTTAATTTTTCTACATATAGCTATCCAATTAGATGAACACTATTTGTTGAACGTACTGTCTATTGGACAATGATGTTTTGGGCCTTTTTGACAAAAAAACCACATGTGGCTGTAGTTGTATGGACTTAAATCTGGCTCCATTAGTTTTATTCTGCTAATCACTGTATCTGTTTTCATGCCAGTACCATGGTGCTTGTGTTACTATACCAACCTGTGGTTCATTAAATGTTGGTCGCTCCAGATTTCTTTTATTGTTCAGGATTGTTTTAGGCTTGTCTTAGTGTTCTTTCACATGCTTCCACAGAGATTTTGCGATTATTTTTTTTCAATTTCTGTAAATATTGTGTTGGAATTTTAAGGAGTATTCCACTGAACCTGTAGATCACTTTTTGGTACTTTCCCATTATTGATCTTATGGATTCATGAACATGGGAAGGCTGTCCATCTTGTCATATCTTCTTCAGTTCTTTCTTCAGCGTCCTTAAACTTCTTATATAAATCATGCAGCTCCTTGGTTATATTTACTTCAAGACATTTTATGTTTTTTTGAGGCACTGATTATGGATCATTTCCCTGATTTGTTTCTCTATGTAATTGTTGTTATGTAGGAAGACTATTTGCTTTCAGTACTAACTTTTTATCATACTATTTTTCTCAATAGGTTTATGAGCTCTAGGAATTTTCTGGTGGAATCTTTAAGGTCTTTTATATATAGAATCATATCACCTGGAAATAAGGAAAGTGAAAGGGTCATATGGAAACCTACACAGAAGTATCTCAATTATCATACTATATATTAAATATATGCATTCTCTCACTATATACATAATATTAAAACACTTTAGATTTATTTACCATATAACAGGAATTCAATGACCCTAATAGATACCTCAAGCAAGAAAATGAAAGCCCAGTGTCAGGAATGGTATTCTTTGGACTTGGTGACCGGAGAGATCTGACAGATCCTCAAAAAATATCAACAGTTGCCATTACACTTAGTTACCAACCAGAACTTCACAATAAACACTATTACGAGAGACACTACATTCCTGAGTCACAGAACAAACCATGAGAAATCAGGCTGCTACGGACATTGAAGCTACTTCTCTGCTGGCTGGCATTCATCATATTAGAAAGTGCTATTCATATTTTTGGAAGGAAAAGCAATCATCAACTTTATCCACCTGCGAACCTGGCAAGTTAACATAACAACTGACTTAGCAAATAAAGCCACCAGTGTAATAGTATCCTGAACATTATGGGAGTAACCAATCATATTTAATTGATTAAGGCTGCTTCCCAAACTGAGTCCATGTTGATATTGTATAAGGGCCAAGTGCTTGTGGCTAGCAGATCACAGGCCACAGGCCTACTAACAATCTGCTAATATAGACATAATAAGAAATGACTCAAATGATTTGTTGTTAAACCACACAGATAACACATCTCAACTCTCCACTAGAGACCACTCTTCCTGTAGCAGAGGTCAATTAACACAGACACCCACATATGGTTTAACATGTAGATAATATGAGACTTTGCATTGCTCTGGGCATAAATGGGACACCTAATCACACCTTCTTCTCCGCTCAGGGATCATTGCAGAAGAGGAGGCAGTAAGAGCTAAGATAGTAGATAAATACAAGAAAAATATCACTAAAGCGTAAGTGCACATATGAGCTCACAGCCACTTAATGCAGCATGCACAAGAGCTGTGAAAACTGAAGCAAGAGAGGAGCCTAGTATGCATGGGGGAGTTGAGCAGGAATCTCCAGCCTTGCTGGGGATCTACTGGCAAGTGATGAATGCTGGGAGGTGGAGAGTCAGTTTTCCTGACTGGTGTGACACCTGTTAGGTTGACCAGGCTCCAGGAGAGATGGACCCACAGGAGTACTTGGGAGGCCTGGACTGGGATGAATAGGCATTTGAAAATCAAAAACAAAAATTTAAGGACAGCTATTATTGGAGGACATGAAATTGAGGGGTGAGGAAAAGGGAAGTTATGAGTTCATGGGGAGGGATGAGTGGTCTATGATCAAAATACAGTGCATGAATTATGGAATCAATAAAATATTAATTGTGCATTACAGAAACCAAACATGTAATTCTTCTTTTTACATTAAGTCCTTCCATTTTATTTCATTTCTTTCATCAGCATGTCACATAGATATCAAGTATGTTTTGGTGTTTACATGTGTTTATTTACAGTAATATCTGATTTTCATGGTTTTCCTTTCTTCTTTTTCTTTTTGTGCATTTTCATTGAAGTTTTTGTGCATTTCATACAACATCTTCTTAATCAAATTTAGATCCATTCCCCTTTCCTTGCCCCCAACTTGCCAGAGCTCATGGGTTCTGATATACATGTCTCTCATCTTTTCTCACTTAGTTGTCTTTATTTCAGTGCAGAAGTTTTACTCTTTTGGGCAGAAAGTTTACTGTTTCACTCAGTTCTTTTACCCAGTACTTTCATGTTGTTGTGTATCCTCAAGATTGTATTGATCCAAAACCTGCATATATACATGTACTTCATAACCAAAATCATGACGTCTGAAAATTAAACTATACAGTCAATTCCAAAACAGTTTTAGGGTTACATTTTGACAGTAGAGTTGTATGCAGCTAAAGAAAAAAAAATCACATTCCTACATTACATAGCAAGTTGATGAGTAACATCAGGTATTAGTTTACTAAAAAAGAAAGAAAAAAAGAATCATTCAGTTTGTTTTATAAATAGAGATTTGGTGATACGATCCACTTATGTGGGACACCATACATTGCTTGTTTTCCTGGGACTGTGTTACTTCACTTAGCATATGGCTTCTACTTCCATCCATGTACCTGCTAAGTTCATGATGTCGTCTATGCAGTGGTAAAGTAATTTTTTTTTTTCTAATTAATTAATTATTATTTATTTATTTATTTTTGGTCTTTTCGAGACAGGGTCTCCCGGTAGCCCCAGCTGTCCTGGAACTCACTCTGTAGCCCAGGCTGGCCTTGAACTCACAAGATCTGCCTCCTCTGGCCTCCTGAGATGCAGGATTAAAGGCGTGCCCACCAGCACGCCTGGCTTTTTATGTGTTAGAGTGTACTGTCTGCATGTAGGTTGGGCACCATGTCTTCCAATCAACAAAGGTCAGAAGAGGGCATCAGAGTTCCCCTGGAATGGAGTTAAAGATGATTCTTAGCTGCCCAGTGGGTGCTAGGAATTGAACCCCGGGTCCCTGCAAGAGCAGTCAAAAGCTCTTAACCACTGAACCCTCCTCCAGCCCCAGTGAAAGTAATTCTTAAACCAGTTATTTAGATAAATTTGAGCCCATCAAGACACATACCAAACCTTGATTAAACACCCAGGTACATGGGTGAAGCCTTGATGGGGCACCTAATGAAAGAAGTTGATTCATATGGTAATAATATCGAAGCAACTGAAGAAAGACTTAACATTCCAGAAAATGCTATGAAATCAATCTGCAAAGTGTCCAATTCAAAAGAACCAGCCAAAAGGAACCATGATTTAAGAAAATAGAAGTTTTAAACAAATGGCAAATATTTGATTCAGTCAATATTATCACTAATTACAATAAATATACCTGATCTAGATGATCAATTGATAAAAATTAATTGGTCTGAGTCTTTACTACAGATATTTAAATATGGAGACACCAGTGAACTAAAATATGTTTGATGGTGACTGCTAATTGGCAACGTGGCAGAATCTAGAATCATCTGGGAGATCTGATTGTGTCAATTGAATTCAGAAGATCCCCCCCCCCCGCAAGACCATTCCCTGGATGGCATCCTTGATTCTATATAACCCAGTAAAGAAATAGGAGCAGTAACTTAAGTTCCTTGCCCTGCTTCCTGGCTCCGTATGCAAAATGACCCGCTCCCTCAAGCACCTGCCATCTTGACTTCTTTGCCATGAAGGACCATCCCTAGGAACTGTGAGCTAAATTTAATCCCTTTCTCTCTGAAGTTTGCTTTTGTCAGGCCATTTATCAGAACAACAGGAAGAACTGAGGAGATCATATAATATCACACATCTGCCATATTAAGCACAGTTATATTTTATATTAATTTCAGATAAAGTAAATTTCAAGATGTTTTATAAATCTAGTCATCTAGAGGACATTATTCTAAACATGTAAATTTATGATATTATACACAAAATTAAATCTGGTAGATCTATAAAGGGAATTAGACCTGCCCATAATTGTAGTAATAAAGATCAAAGTTCTCTCTAATATCAGATATACTACATATTCACAAAACTCAGTAAGGATATAAGAAACCTGAGTATAATTTCCTCTTCCAAAATTTATCTACTTGGTAATTATTCAATGAACTACCCAAGAAAAGTAGAATATACATTTGCTAGAAATACATCAAAATATTTACCAAGAGGAAATTTTTATACCATAAAACAAGACTCAGTAATAAACAGCCACCATAAAATGTTCAAACACATACCTACCATACCTACCATATGGTACTACTGTTACTATCCTATGTATTTACCTGAAAGAAATGCATTAACTCTACACAGATGTCCATAACTCTTTATCATTTTAATATTCCCAAAGTGGAAGCAACCCAAGGGTAATCAACATGCAAGTAGATAAATTTCAGTATGCTCACAAAATGGAATTTTTTTCAGCAAAATTAATGACTTATTGACACACACAAACATTGGACCAAATATCAAAGTTATTATGCTGGAGGAAATAATCCAGAGCACATAATGTACGGTTCCAGCTGTAAAGAACTGCTGAAAATTCAGCTAACTTATGGTGACAAAAATCAATGTTTGTTTGGGCTGAGAAAGATGAGCAGGATATAGAGGTGACAAAAGCCCTTACAGATTTAAAGTTGGATTATGTTCATTTTGTATGTTACACACCCAAGTTAAAACACAAACTCTTTAAGTATGTATAGTTTATTGGCTATCAATTACAACTTCAATGAAATTGTTATAATAAAATTATTATCTTGGTTTCCAGGCAAACAACACCTCTGAGATCCCTAAAATACACACAGGAAAACCCAAGATTCTCAGGCTAAAGAAGCCTGCCAACTCATATTCTAAAATTGCTTTCATTCGTTTGTCCAGAAGAAAGTAAAACCAGTATAGGATTTTAATATGATACCATAGCATTCTCTAGAATAATTCATGCTTATAAGAACATGCTTTCCCTGAACTGAATTGGAAAAAAATGTATGAAATGCACAAGCTCAATAAAAAACTAATTAAAAAAAAAAAAAAAAAAAGAACATGCTTTCCTGGTGTAAACAACTAAAGTGGAGAGAAGTTGTTCATTTATGCTGTGGGAGGTCAGAAGAGGGTGTGATTTCCCTGGAACTGGAGTTAAAGTTGGTTCTCAGCTGCCATGTGGGTGCTGGGGATGAACCTGGGTCCCTCTGCAAGAGCGGTCGGTGATCTTAACGCTAGGCCATCCTCTCCAGCCCCGATACACATTTTTATTTTATTTTATTTATTTATTTTTTATGTGTAATGAATGTACTGTCTGAATGTAGGTTTTGCACCCGTGTTTGTACAATGCAAGGAGGTCAGAAGAAGGGTGTCGGATTCCCCTGGAACTGAGTTCTCCTGGAACTGGAGTTACAGACAGTTCTCAGCCACCATGTGGGTGCTGGGGCTTGAACCCAGGTCCTCTGCAAGAGCGGTTGGTGCTCTAAACCACTAGGCCTCTCTCCAGCCCCCGATACACATTTTATATATGTGGATTTTTTCTATACATTTGAATATAAAATCTCCAAAGTATATACTGTATACTATGTATTACCTTTGTGATTACTAATAAAAAAAAAAAAAAAATAAAAAAAAAAAGAATTCTCAGTGACTCAGAAGAATAAGCAGTGGACAAAAATGTTTCTAACCTAATTCTATGTCAGGAAAAGAAAACTAGGAAGTAAAGCAACTTTCTTTTTTTCTTTTTACTTACTCTCCTATAATGATACAATCTAGTGTTCATGTTATCAGATTTGCATGAATTGTATACTGATTAAGGAGCCTCTGTTTCTTGTCATGAATTCCTGTATCAGATTGTCATTCCTTTGGAATTGAAATTAAATTTTGCATTTCCTGTATTTGAATGTCTTTTTCTTTCCTTAGATTACTAATCTACTGTAGATCCTTCTTGCCCTTAATAACTTTTCCTTCTTTAGCACATGTGGTATCAAATATTAAATATTCTAATGGAAAATAATCAAGAAATAAACACCACATTAATGATAAATAAAATAAATAAACAGTAATGATATATTATCTTTCACATTTCCTGCTTTGATTTGACTTATTAACAAAGACCCAGCGACTACGAATGTGGCTCAGTCAGTACAACATGTGTTGCTCAGGCATGAGGCTGTGAATTGGGATCCTCAGCACCCAAAGACAATGCCAGACATCATGACATGTCTGTAACACCAGTTATGGATGGCAGAGACTGGAGCATCCCTGGAAGCTACTGGGCAGATATTCTTGCAAATGGGTGACCTGCAGGTTAGAAGAACCCTGTCTCAAAAAATAATGTGTATTCCAAACACACAGTCACACAGATGACCCTGGTTAAACTCATTTGGTCTCAAAGCAAATCAACAAATAATACACATGTATATGGAAAACAGACTTGTAAGGAAAGGAGGGAGTTGATGGGATGGGAGGGAGACAGTGGGACCTAGGAGTTGAGAGTAATCAGAATGTATTGTATACATACATGAAAATAGTAAAGAACTAGGCAGAGGCAGGTGGATCTTGGTGAGTTCAAGGCCAGCCTGGTCTACAGAGTGAGTTCCAGGACAGCTGGGACTACAGGGAGAGACCCTGTCTCGAAAAGACCAAAAAAAAAAAAAAAAGAAAATAGTAAAGAACAAATTTTTATAATAAAAATAAATTTTAAATAAAGTGGAACATGATAAAGGTAGCCACCCTGCATCAACCCCTGGCAAGCACATGCATATATGTGCATAAACACATATGTGCATGAACAAATATAGATGCATAAGAACCACAAAATAATTTTAACAGGTCACAGATCTAATGTCCTAGAAACAATATAATGTTTGAGTTTCATTAAATCATAGAACTTGAAGAGTTTCTCATGTTTCTATATCTACAAGAAGAATTCCCATTTCATAATGAGAGGAAGAAAAACCCATGAGAAAGATGGCAGAGTGGGAGGAAGACAGTTTTAATTCATTTAGATCATTTTCTTTTTTTTTTTTTTTTTGGTCTTTTTCAGACAGGGTTTCCCTGTAGCTCTGGCTGTCCTGGAACTCACTCTGTAGACCAGACTGGCTAGAACTCGGCCCAATCCCGTGGCCTCTGTCTCCCAGTGCTAATGATTAAAAGGTGTGCACCACCACGCCGGCATTTATTTATTTCTGTACGTGTATCAATGTACTGTCTGCATGCAAGTTTTGTGCACCCGTGTCGTGCAATGCCGCGGAGGTCAAGAAGAGGGTGCGGATCCCGGTGGAACTGAGTTTCTCTGGAATGGAGTTTCAGACGGTTCTCGGGTGCCATGTGGGTGCTGGGGATTGAACCTGGGTCCTCTGTAAGAGCGTGGGCGTCCCTTAACCCCTAGGCCATCTTTCCAGCCCCTTAGATCATGTTCATAGATGACAAAGTTAATTATAGAATATAACAAAGAAAAACTATGATTATCAGTACTTACCTAGCATTCGACATTTTCAAGACATTCTCATACTTTATATTATCTGCAGAAAGTTTGCTGTATAATCAGTTTTCAAGTGTAAAATGTTAGTATGGCAAAAGGAAAGATAAGATATTGAGCTGAGATCGTAATCAGGTGCATAAGCAATAAATGGATGCTGGTTGATAGATGATAATGATAGATGATGAAGTATGATAGATGATTGATAAATAATAGAAAAATGAAAGAAGATAGATAGATAGATAGATAGAAGATAGATAATAGATAGATAGATATACAGATAGACAGATATAGGCAGATAGATAGCAAGACAAATCAGGGGATACGAAAGTAATCTGCTTGCATCACAAGTTAACATTTTATTTCTATAGTAATCTTAGTGCTTTAAAACATTATTTCCTTTCAAAAACCTAAACTGCTCTTGGCATTAACCATTTATTACTACCAATCTAACAAAAACATATAGCATAATCTAGTTTTCATAATTAAACATTAAATCCACAAAGATTATGGGTTAGTAAAAAATTAACTATGTTTTTTACTTTACAGAATTATCATAAATATCTTGAAATATAAAGAATACTTTGAAAAATTGACTTCAAAAGTAAAATTATAATTTGTGTCCCCAAATCTCAGTGTGGTTCTAACCACTTGGCCCATCAAGTGGCTCATCCCTATAAGACAACTGTCCCTCTCCCAGCAGCCCTTAATTGGCAAACGTTCCTTAGGTTGGACTGGGATTTTTTATATACTTCCATGACTAGGTTGGGATTTTTCTTGTTGAGCTTGCATAGGACTTGTGCATGCTGTATTTTGGAACACAAATCAGACATTACAGACATAATGTTATATGTACATGAGAGTACATTAAATTTGGTGGGGAGAAATGGGGTGGTGTGAATAGGTGAGAGGTTCTAAAATATCATCAAAATATATTGTATGAAAACCACACGAATTCAATAAAATTAAAATAGTAAGAATTTTACTATCATAGATAAGAAAAATGAAAAATTCTTTCAGTTGTTAGCATTTATATTCCATGCTTTGAAGAACACTATTGAATAACTACCAGTTATAGGGTTATTATTTTATCATAACAATTACCATTTATTGTCCAAGGGTCTTGAATAAGAACTCTGTTTTAATTATTCTACATTTCATAGATGTAGTTTTTCATTATAACATTTCGTTTTTTTGAGAGGTTTGGGTAATTAATTTGGTCCATTACAAACATTATTTGAATCATCCATAATTTGATAAACAAAGGTCTTGATCTATCATATTTTCTATGTTCCCTACGGACCTTTAGAAGAGATATGTCTTTTTTCTGATATTTTATGTGATTGTACAAAAAAGAGCAAATAGCAAAAAGCCTTTGTACTCTGATTCTCAAGGTGACATTTAAGACTGACATCTAGCTAGCAGAAGAAGATCTCAAAATTTATTCTCCTCCTATGGGAATAAGCAAATCATTAATATAAGAAGGTATCAGGCCATTAAGTGCTTTAAATGTCCACAATACAACTTTAAAATCAATGCAAACCCTGACAGGAAGCCAATATTGAAAGTGGAGGACAAAAGTGATGTACTTTGAACAGGTAAGTAGCCTTCCTGTGAACGAGCTGAGCATGGAGATTGATTTATCAAGAAATCGAAATACAGAGATGTTGAACCAGTCCACTCCCAGTGATTATCACATGCAGTAGTCAGGAACCATTCACACATCTTCACAGAAGAGATGTGCGGAAGGAGATAACTAGCTTTTAACAAAACTCCATTTGATAACTGGACTCAAATTAATAGTAGTACTAACTTTGGAGAATTCTTTAGAATTCACCACATGCCTACCACACAAGATGCCACAGTATCTAGAAACAAAGGTATTCACATCCAAAAAGAATATATTCATAGGCATGCTTTTCTGCTGATGTTTTTATAATAAACTGAAAATTGTTAGTACAAATATAAAAAGAAAGTGTCATTTGGTTAAAACTTTGGAAGCCTTCTAATGTGTATTTTTTTCAATTTACAGAAGAGATATCTCAATTCCCTTTCAATATACTTTATTTTATTTTATTTTTTTTTTATTTTCCGTATGTGTAATGAAGGTATTGTCTGCATGCAAGTTTGTGCACCCGTGTCCTGCAATGCCGCGGAGGTCAGAAGAGGGGTCGGATGGTTTCCCCTAAAACTGGAGTCTCCTGGAATTGGAGTTTCAGACGGTTCCAGCCGCCATGTGGGTGCTGGGGATCGAACCCGGGTCCTCTGTAAGAGCGGTCGGCGCTCTTAACCGCTAGGCCATCTCTCCAGCCCTCAATATACTTTTATGTATAGGATATCTTATATAACGGGCAATAATAATAGCAAATTCTGAGTATTTATTATAAGCCATGCATGGGCTGATTTAATGTATTACTGCTATCTACAGTTTTACAGATCTGGAAATTGAGCCATGTCAGATAAGTAATGCAAAATGACAGAGTTCATGAATTGTAAATGTCAAAACTGGAATCCAGAACTTAGAATGCATGAAATATATGTCTCACATGTACACAATATTTTAATATATATGCTGACATTCACATCTCCGGGTGTGTATATGTAATTTGAAAAATCAGGAAACTGTTGTCACATTGGAAATAGAAGAAAGAGTGAAAAGCAAATAAAATGTCCAAATAGCACCACCTCTTTCTTAGTGGATGAAATAGTAGCAGTGGTTTCATAGCTTTAATGGAAATGTTCCCAGTCAAGTGACCATTTCCTTTCATAAGTGAAGAATTTCTTCTATGAACTTTCTTTTGCTTTCCCCTAAAAGTTAAGTGAGGATAGACGGGGCAGAGTGATGAGGAAAAGGAGAGGTAGGTAAAGTGTCTAGCTACAAAAATTAGGGGTATATGAAAAAACCACGAAGAAATGTGCTATCTTTGATGCTAATTAAAAACAAAAAATTGGGCTGGAGAGATGGCCTAGCGGTTAAGAGAGCCAACCGCTCTTACAGAGGACCCGGGTTTGATCCCCAGCACCCACATGGCGGCCGAGAACCGTCTGAAACTCCAATTCCAGAACTCCAGTTCCAGGGGAATCTGACACCCTCTTCTGACCTCCGCGGCATTGCACGACACAGGTGCACAGACCTGCATGCAGACAGTACATTCATACACATACAGAAATAAATAAAATTAATAATAAAAAAAAGTTAAAGAAAACATTTCGAATGGAAATACTCGGCCTGAATGGATAAAGCTGCTCCCAAAAGCCACAGGTTATGAAATGAAATCCCAGTCCAGTGGTGCAATATCTCCCACTGAGTTCTAGATAGCCACAAAGGCCCCTAAAACATCATAGCCTATTGCCACTGCTCCTGACTTCCACCAAGAGCTAGACAGTAAAATCTTAGTGTTTGTTTGCAGCACACAGAGAAAACAACCTTGCTAGTAGCTTTTGTTAGGTTATAAAAAGGCCCCGCACCTCCAGCCTCCAAATAAAAAGGCACATTGATGGCGCCTGGGGCCCACCCACTTATTGCCACAGGGTGGGGCCTCGGGTACACAAGAAGTGGTCAGAAGATTGATAGCTTCTGAAGGAAGTGGGCATCTGTGTCCCTTGAGATTCTGGGAAGCCCAGACCAAACAGCTTTCATAGTGCTAGAACGTGCTATGAAGGATGCTGAGAGAGAAAAGCCATCAATAGTCTTTCCCAAGTACGGACCCTCTATGTTACACCTGCCAGGTGAAACGTGCTCCTGGTGCAGTAATGGAGCACCAGGAGTGCAGTAACCATTACAGAGCTTCAGGTCTATAGCTTTATAAGACTGCACTAGGGAATGGGAACTGGTACATCCTCTCATTAAAGTGTTAATTATTCTGCCTATCTCTTTAGCATTGCTTAAGAAGAACTTGCCTTACTAACAGTGGTCTCTTAGCCACGTATTGACCCTCCCCAAATGGAATGTTAGGTCTCCATCCAGGCCAGAGGTTTCATCTCTTGACCAGAAATCTTCCCTTAATAAGCTTTCCATTCTTCTGTGTAAAAATGGAGGTTTATAAAGCAAAACTCAAAACATTGAGGAATTTTCCTCTTATCTTCAGAGTGGGTTAGCTAGGTAAGTGTTCACACCAACTGGTCATGAAGATGGGGGGTTAACAGAATAGTGCAAAGAAGTCAGAGGGATCTATGGAGAAAGTAGGGTGCAACTAAGTGATTCTTTAAAGAGTGAACTGTGGGGTCAGATGTTCACTGCACCATCATTTATAATAAATGAATTATAACTTTTGTCATATCTTCTAATAAACTTCTTCTGTATCTATAAGTAACATGAAAGTGTTAGTATCAGGATTCATACTGACCAAGGCAGGTAAGATAAAATCAGCAAATTGTCTTTACAGCTACAGAATTTCCATTTCCCCATTTATATAAAAAATAAATGTGAGACAGCAGGACCTCAAATTACTTTTGCCTTCCTGTATGCACACCTGTAGTTTATGAAAAGCATGAATACGGATACTGCTACAGGGGACATGCAGAAAGAGGCTTCTAAAATAGTGCTTATAATCATGAGCCAGATCTTCTGCTATTATCTGTGCATGTTAATATCTACTTGGTGAGAAATTTTCTATTTTTTTCCTTAGAAGAGACTGACTTTCATCTCTTGTTCCAGCTGTTCAAGTGCATACATATCAATTGAAATGCAAATTATTCCAAAAGTCTTACAAATGCTTTTAAATCTGAATTTTACAATGCTCATTAAAAAAAAAAAAAAAAAAGACCACCCACAGATCTAGCCACTTATCTTTTAGTGAAGATTATGAAGTTTACCAAGTTGTATCACAAATGTGTTTAAAATTTTACGGGCTCACTCATAAATCTTTGACTTTTGATAAGATAATAACAGCCCTGTAGCAGGATATTCCTGTTTCTCAGCAGGAGAAAATAATCGTTTGTTAAATCTGACAGTATTGATATGATAGGTATTCATGTTCCCGTGAGAAAACTACAGTTCTCTGTGACCTCCAAGCTAATTGGAACACAAAGTCATCAACATGACTCGAAGATCTCTTACTTGAGAGATACTCTCTGTTCACAACTCAAGCCTGAGTGTCACAGAAGGAAATTTTGCTTAAAATGTATTCTAATATTGCCGGGCGTGGTGGCACATGCCTTTAATCCTAGCACTTGGGAGGCAGAGGCAGGCAGATTTTTGTGAGTTCAAGTCCAGCCTGGTCTACAGAGTGAGTTCCAGGACAGCTGGGGCTACAGGGAGACCCTGTCTCGAAAAGGACCAAAAAAAAAAAAAAAAAAAAAAAAAAAAAAAAAAAAAAGAATGGAACTTATTGCTTAACTGGATATAAAACATGTCATCAAATTGATTAATTTTACCTTCATGTGGGGTCAAAATACTGAAAACCTATCTATACCCAATTAGAATCATCTTGAGCTCTGTCTGCCTCTCAGGAAGCAGAGCTAGTTCCCAGTGCTGTTTGTTAGCTGGCATCCTCCCCTTGACTGTGCAAGTGGCTCTGGGGTTTACATGATATGGAATAGATTCTCAGCAGGCCTGCCTCCATTTCTAAGCAGGAAAGCATGCTAGGTTAGTCTGGACCATACGTATCTTAGCTCCTTGCTGCCTCACAGCCTTGGTATCAGACAGGTCCCTTCCCATCTCCCCAATGATGTTGTACACACTCTTGCTTTCCCTAGCTTCTTTCTAGTGGGTTCAATTCTAGATGACATTTCATAGATGAATGAACCCTTTTTCATGTGTCGACCTTCACCCTATTGTTTAATATTCCACCTGTACAGGGTACTTCCCCAACTGCCCCTTTCCTCTGAATTCCTACTATCCTAGATGTCTTTGGTCCCTGCAATTTTGAGCCAAATACAATCTTCACACTTAGCTCCTCTTAATCATGGATTTTACTAAAGGACCTTCTTTATTTTCAACCTATGAAATGCACAATCTACTTTGTCCACTTTTGTACATATTACATGCATGCAGCAAAACACTCATACACATAAAATAAAAATAAAAAGTTTTAAACAAAATGGATGAATTTTGTTTACTCAAAAGTAAGAAAGGAGTGGTACATTCCATTCTGAACATGCTCCATACTGTCCCTAAATACTCGGGCAGTAAGTTAATATATAATACGTAGTAGTGTAATATGTATGATAAGAAATGTATTATAAATTAAAGACATTAATGTTGGCAAGTTCTATAACAATAAAATTAATGTAGTCAGAGAAAAATGAGCAAGGGAGAAATTAGGAGAAAAAAATGGAGAAAATGCACAAGAGATTTGTAGAGCCTAGTTATCCTTTAAAAAGAGTTTAAATTTCAATCTAAGATCCAGAATTTTGTTTTAAGAACATTCCAGGAGTTTATTGTAAAATAATTCAGGGTGAAAAAGCTATATACAGAGGCTGGGGCAATGGCTCTGTTTGTAATGTGCTTGGAACACAAGCATGAAGACCTGAACTCATGTTCAATGCTGGTGTGATGGCACACGCCTAGCCTGTAAACCTGACACCTGAACAACATTTTAGGAAATAACTACATTTTAACTGAAGAAAAAAAGTAAGTTTGAAATTGGAGGAGAGCAGGCTTGAGAGATAGCCTAGCGGTTAAGAGTGCCGACCGCTCTTACAGAGGACCCGGGTTCGATCCCCAGCACCCACATGGTGGCCGAGAACCGTCTGAAACTCCAATTCCAGAACTCCAGTTCCAAGGGAATCCGACACCCTCTTCTGACCTCTGCAGCATTGCACGACACGGTGCACAGACCTGCATGCAGACAGTACATTGATACACATACAGAAATAAATAAAATTAAAAAAAAAAAAGAAATTGGAGGAGAGCATTATTGGATACTTCGTGTGGTCTGATAATAAAGTAGCTATGATGTTAAAAAAATGTAAAGTAGATGTGAATTAAATTAAAAGACATTTGTTCAGTCAGCAGAACTATGGAGTAATTTGTGAAATTTTACAGTAGGCCTGCTAATATCATAAAAGCAGAAAAAATCTCTAGGAAAGAGTGGCCATCAGAGCTCGTGAAAAGTATAGATCAGGGAGGTTGCAAAGGACATTAGGCTTTGAGTTTGGTTGGATAGGAAAAAACTATGTTACTGACAAGAATTAATTCAGGTTTGCAAAGACGCTAATAAAAAGGATTTTAAATGCTTCAAAAAAAGAAATGATAAATGTTTGAGGTGAAAAGACATGCCATTTCCTTGATATGATTATTGGTTATTGTATGTATGTATTGAAATGTCACACTGTACCCTCTAAATACAGACATTTACTATGTTTTATCTGAAAATAATTATACATTTTTAGGAGTTAGCCATGACTTTAGGTTACATTAAATGAGCTATATTTTTGTCTCTCTAATATTTATAACAGTACTAGAGTATAACTAAGACAGAAGTGAAAATAGTCACTCACATGTCATCTTATAGCTGTAAAACAAATGATCCCAATTTGAACAGACACTTTAAAATGAGAGGAATTCTTGAGAGATGGAGAAATAATGGCATGCTGCGTTACATCCCACAGTCTTATCGTTCAAGTCTGAAAGACTTTTAGAATGGCCAATGCTCTATGTAGATGCTTACCTAATTTTCTAAATACCACAGCCACACATAGAAAATGCATGTGTCATAATTTTCCTTGGAAAAAAACAAAAAACAAAACTGTGACGCTCTGAGGTTTGAAGACCCAGGAGTTTCTGTTTCATTCTTTACGGTGGAGTAATATTGACTTGGTAAAGATGGCTTAAAATGCTTTTCAGAACCTTCTTCCAATGTAATTAGTAAAGATTATATAGAAAAAACATACCTGACAGAATGTACATTTGTTAGGTTAGCTTACACAGTCAGTGGCTTGGTAATCCCACAGTGGTCCCCAGAGAGAGGAAAGACAAGGAAACAAGTAGCTACTTAGTGTAGGAAGCTGAAGAGTCCTAATGAGAGGAAAAAACAGTGCATCTCTCCAGGGGACAGCAGCCTGGAAGCTCTGCATTACACTGGAGTCTTATATTGGAGGGCAATACCAACAGTCAATCATCATCATCATCATCATCATCATCATTATCATCATTAATAACCTGGACAAGAAGAATAGAGCTTGTGTGCTAATGAAAGCAGATTCTTCCTTCCACTTGTTCTGTTGTACTTTTGTCTTTTTGTTCTCTCTCTCTCTCTCTCTCTCTCTCTCTCTCTCTCTCCATGTGTTGTGTGACTTTTTTAGGGAGGCATGAACCAATGTCTACTCACCCCACATAAGCAAAAAACAAATGGGCAAAGTTATGATTTCGCCAAACCTGATTTGGTGACCTAAATAGTTCATTGGGGTAACTTAGAGAAATATGGATGAGGGGTAAATTACAGGAGCATGGACAGCTCAAGACAGCTTAATACACCTCCACAGCATAGCTGAAGTCTTCTGAAGGCTGCATTACCAGAGCTCTGCATGGCTTGCAGGCAGGTGAGGTGGTCAGTCTCCTCCCTGCCATTGTTTACTGCTTGTATATCCTGGATAGGGGCATTATCAGCCTTTTGAGTTTCAGTTTTCTCAAATTCATAAATATTTTTATGCTCTGAGTCTCACCAGTTCCTCCCCCTCCTACTAAAGTAGGGAGAGAAATTTGGAGGAGCAACATTTACACAAACCCAATTAGCAGACATCTGTGTCCAATTTTAAACAGATAGGGAATTTGGTTGTACTCCATAATCTCAAATCTGGCTGAAAAGGATTAGACATATAATTATGCTGACCAAATGAAGTCCAAATGTACTGTGACCTGACAGTTTACCCCCATCTCCTCAGCGCTTATGTTCGGACACACCCTCTCTTCCATGAATGACCTCTAGGCTTTGGGGAATGGGGCAGGAGGTGAGAATATTTTTCTTTGAAGTGACACAACAGACTCTCTGGTCTGCTCAGGCTTTGCTTTCCATAGGTTGGCAGTTCATCCAGAGGACTCGTTATTAATTCTACTAATAAACACAAATAGAAGTACAGGCACTTAGACATTAATTATCATGACAAGTCACGTCGTGAGCACAGGCATGAATGATTAGAAATACCACCATCCTCCACATTAGAGTGTCTATTTTTAGACATGTGTTTTGTGAAACAGCACAGCTTATCCTAAACACATTTTAGTAAACAGATGAAGGGTAATTAAAGTCTATTTTAAGAATAAAATATCAAAGCCTTTTGATGTCAAATATGAAAAGTAAAAATAGTACACTGGTTTTATGTATACAAACTATGTCACTAGAGGCTACAGGCTTATGGTATTAGCTACAGGTTACCCCCCCCTCCAAGGAGTGAGCCATAGCCAATTAACTTTTAGGGTACACAAATATCAAGTCACCACTGATGGCACAAAACTCCAGGCAAGTGAGGTGTAGCTGATGAGTCTTCCTTGAATTAGGAGACCATATTCTTTCAGTGGTCTATATAATGCTCTCTGGGATCATGAAGGCCAACTGTCCATTTGCAAGGAAAGGTATCTAAATATCCTTTTTATGCTAACACCATGTATTTAACAATAGGGTTTTACCACCTCTTTTTTGTGCACGCCATGATATTACAGGCAAATACCCACTGTCTTGGGGGTGGTGGCTTTTAGGGTCCTCTGGCCAACAGCTCCTTGTTAAAAGTAGTCCATAACTGGTACCATAAACTCTTATCCGTCTATATGTTTCACCTGACTGTAAAGCAAAATCTAGAGGTAGGGCAATTATCCAAAAGTACAGGCACAAATGTTCATGTCACCATACCTTTTGGCTGTATAGACAAATTAATTCCCCTATTGGTAGTAAAGTCCTCCTTCACTAAAATGTTTTATTTAACCATTAAGCTTTTAAAGATTTTACAATTTTAACTGACCCTAATACCCCTGCTTACTGAATTTACTTTTTTCTTTCTTCCCTCAAGTGTGTGAGGTATGTCTCCAACCAGTTTCACCTCTGTAAAACACTCAGACATTAATATTAGGTCTTAAACATAAACCAGGTCAAAACAGCATAGGAAATTTCTATCTATTTATATCAATTGTTGCACCAAAGCAGGAATGAAAGACATTAGTTTAGCTAATTCTTTAGCATCTGTAGTCATTCTCTTTAGAGGCTTATTATCAGAAAATTTGACCTTGTTATACCTTTAAATTAATTTTTGAGGATAAAGGATATCCCTTTAACAGATTTCATGCATGTTAGTCAAATGAAGCAGAAAAACAAGTCCCATTTGGAGCTGTTTTATCTAGGCTTGGAATTAAACTTTGCTTTAAAGATATTTCACCTTGTGGTTAATTGTAAAAATAAAATACATTTGGATATGTTTTTGAATTCTATTTAGAATAAAAGTCATTATTTTTTAAAGCTAATTTTTATCCCTCATTTTAAAAAACTCTACTACATCCCAACAGTTCTGTTCACATGAGAACCTATTGGAGGTAACCCAAATCTTGTCTCAGATGTTGAAAAAGCATAACCAGTAGGTGGTAGCATATACCTAGTAAAACATAATTGTTATTACACATTTGTAATTTTTAAATTACCCTTAATAAAGACAAACAAAATATAGACAGACAGCCATACATTTGTTGAAATCAATTTGCCTGTTAGTTGTTTGATTATATTAACAGACCTGAGTCTGTGATGGAAGAGCCATTTCCAACCCAGAGTCAGCTTTTACTGAATTTAAACACTATGTAAATGCATACTAAAATCCATGTAAACCAGTTAAAAATTGTTAATACCGAAAGATATAAAACGAAGAGTCTTTATGAGTTGAATCTATTTGTCCTTGTTTACAATTGTCTCCTTAATAGACATAAACCTCAAAAGTTACAAGAGATTAAAATACAAACACGCATTCACACACATGTACACATGAAGGGAGGAAATTATATTATTTAATACTTAAAGAGGAGCAGCCCAGCGTGGTGGCGCACGCCTTTAATCCTAGCACTTGCGAGGCAGAGGCAGGCATACCTTTGTGAGCTCAAGGCCAGCCTGGTCTACAGAGTGAGTTCAAGGACAGCTGGGGCTCCAGGGAGATCCTGTCTCGAAAAGACCAAAAAAAAAAAAAAAAAATAGTTTTTAAAACCTTTTTCACTTAAATTGAACCATGATTTGTCTGACCCAGTTGGCCTGAAAATTCCCCTACAAATCCCTCTCTCTGCCTCCAGAATGCTGAGACCATTATTTCAAGTAAATTCTAAAAGGCAGATCAAAGTAAATTCAGTCATGATTTAGGATAAGTTGTTACTAAGAAGCCATGTGTTCAGTTCTGCTTATGTGCAGAAAGCAGGCAGGCAGATGGTTCCAGAGCACAAGCTATGTCTGTTAGGGTCTGATAATCCACACCAGGCACACCAAAGGATGGAAAACCAAGACTTTATTTCAGGAAAAAGTAAACCAGCATGCTGGGGTGGGAGGAAAAATGCTCTGACCCCAATAACTTGGCTCTAGGGGAATTTTAGCAGGGTTTGGGTAACTTCTAGCCTTATTGGATAATAACAGGGTTATGTCTCATAGTTAGGTCAGCACAACAGAACCCCACATACCAACAGTTATCTTTAACAAGTTTAAGTTAACTGTTTTTGAGACCTCGAGCAATTGTCCTGGTCTGGAAATGGTTGGTTGCCTATAAACCTTGAGCAACTGTCCTTTTCCTCTGAGGTAGGGAGGTTCCAGTGACTGCTTATAATAAATTGTGGCTATACTAAAAAATGGAGTCAGTGTGGGCCTCTCTTACATGTCTAATCAGGAAATCTGTGAATACAGCCTTCAAGGTGAAACACATTTAAAAGAACAAAATGAATGTTAATGCCTACAACTTTTAAATTAATCAATTAATTAATTAATTGTGCACATATTTTTACTTAAAAGCTGTTTAGGGTACCCAGGATTTAATAAAAAATGTTACATCTTAATCTGGCATGCCAAGACAGAAAGAAAAATATTTCAAATGTCCATAGCTTAAAATCATCTCCAGTACTTAGCCCAAGAGATGTTAACCCCTTAGGGCTTTTTGTTAGGCACCAGTTTACAGATGCTGTAGGTAAGAGGGGTTGTTGACCCACCCTGCTGGTGATGAGGAATGCTGGTCCATGGCTTTCCTGGAAGGCTGATGGCCTTTCAACAGGCAGCAGCTACAAAATTGATTGTTTCATAGCCAATGGCTATGAAGCTGATAGCCTCACAGGCTTGTGATGCTGATAGCTTAACTCAATCTTAGTACTGAATAGTCCCTTTCAAGACTGCATGTTATGCAGCATCTACCCAAGCTAAGGGATTGGTAATCCACAGAGTTTCACATCCAGCCAAGGAGTGATGCCCCTCAGCTACTGGGCTAATTGGAAGACTTAATTGCTAATTTGATTGACCTACAATTTGCTGGCACCTTAAGTGTGTGAATGAAAAAGAGTAGGTTTAGGTAGGAAGAGTCATAGAAATTTAAAGATGAGAAACCCACAAAAAAGCCAAGTGCAATACAATTCCATTCAGAAACAGGTTGAAACAAAATTAAAAACCTTTAGAGTGAAGACCAAGACAGACTGAAAGGGTTATAACATGTTAGAAATGTTTACAATATGACTTCTTTAACTTTTTAGTTTAAGAAGGAATACTTGTCCCTTTGTAAAAAAAAAAAAAAAAAAAATTGGTCTTGTCCCTAAAGTATAGTCACTGTGAAAAACCTTAATTTGCATCACAGAAGCCTGGGCTCTGGCCTTTGGGCTGAGCACTAGAACATGCCTGGAGGAAATATGCATATGCAAAGTAGGCTGGAGGTGAGCCAATTTGAGGAACCAGTTTTTTTCACAGCAGGGGGGCAGGACAAGTTTTTTTTTTTTTATATTAGAGCCCAAGGTTTTATTAAAATTATTAAAAATGACTCCAAGGCCAAGTCAGGGTAAAGCCTTATGAGGTTAAACTCAGCTTGGAAGCTGCTGGCTCTGATGACTCTTGAGCCCCAGCAGGCCAGGAAATTGTTGAATTCCATGGCCTAAGAAACACACCAGCCAGGTCAAGAGGCTGCCAGGCTCCATGGCTCCCACATGGGCAGAGGTGGACATGCAGTCTCAAGAACCAGGCAAGGAATATGCCAGTCTCTTCCATTTGTGCATAGCCATGTGTCTCCAGGTTGGCCTCCCATCTGTCCAACCAAGCAGGAGAGCCAGCTCCAAGGCACAAGGAAGAAGTTAAGAAGGAGAGGCAGGATTGTGGGCTTTGCATACCGAATTTTCCAGGCCATTTTCCACCCCGTGTTCAGGCTTCATTTGCTGTCGGTCCCATTTTTTCCCATGGTGGGCCATGTAGAAAGCAGGTGTGGTAAAGCACAGCACAGATGCGTATGGAAAGTTACGGATCCAAATACAGAGAGAAACTTTATTCAAAATGGACAGGTTAAATAGGCAGTGTGACTTCACCTTCCAGGATCCAATCCTAGACTTTTGTGTCATCACATCCCAATTTGTGGGCATAACCAGGGAGGTCCCATGGCTCTCACTTGTGCTTCTGGGAGGCACTGGCTGAAAATGCTAGCTCATGCATAACTAAACTCAGATTGCATTTGCCTACAAGCCTTGATCTCCCATGGAACTTTGAGATCACTGCTTTGGCTATAGAGGATGGCCAGCAAGCCCCTGGATCCACCCACATGCTGCTATGCATGCCTTTCATGTTGAGTCTCCGGGACCTGAACTCAGACCTACAAGATAGCACAGTAAGCACTCCCCCCACTAAATCATGTCCCTGGACCCTTTCTTCTAGTTTTTATTCCATCCAGACCCCCAGGTTTTTGGTCAGGAATACCCACATTAGTACAGGTCTTCCTCACTCAGTAGGATCCCATCTGCCAATGATCTAGGAACACTTTCACAGTCTCACAGGAGTATACATTACCCATTTTCTTCACCTCTTTCAAACTGATAGCCTAGACTCGTCATCACACATGTTTTAACGCAATTTTAAGGAGTCATTCTTTATATAAATGTGCACTGTCTGAAATTACAAAGTCAAAATTCAAACAGCCACTTTCATAGTCTGACATTTTTGCCTTTGATAAAGGGAAGATAAGGTTAAAAGAGCATCTGAGGTAACAACATAAAAAAATAATTAAATGTGCCTCTGAAATGGATGTGACACTTCGTAAAATGCAGTGTCCTGTTTTATAGAGAAACACATACCTGACACTCTAGCATAGTACTTAAAATGTGGCTACTATATATGAGAAATTAAAGTTTAATTTTCTGTAATTTTAGTCTGAAAGATGATGTCTAAATGAAGAAGAGGAGACACATATTCTCTTCCAGCAGCACTTTGTCTAAAAGTTAAAGAGAAAATTAGCAATTTGCTTTAGAGAATGTGCAAAGCTCTGAAAATGAAATGAGTAGAATTAGTTAAATCAAACGCACATGTATAAAAGTTAACTTTTTCATATTCTCATATACAAAAGAGACTAGGAACAATTTAGAGTGTTACCAGGCTAAAAAGAGAATGAGATTATAAAAAACTCAGATGGTGTGAAATATTGATATTAGCATAATTGTGTTTTTAGACCAATCACAGATGGAAAACACTCCAAAAGCTTTTTTATTTTAAATTTTTTCCATACTGAGTTTACATGGATATTTTTCCTTGTTCATCCTTAACAACTATTTACATTGCATTTACATTGTATTAGATATTAAATTAAATATGTGTATTTAAAGTATGCAGGAAAAAATGAGTATAGATGATATGTAAGACACTATGTCATTTTATGTAAAGCGTGTAGGCCTCTGTGGATCAGCTCCTCTTTGTAAGAATAGAATTAGTGTCCTTATAAAGAATTCATAGGTTATTTCCCCAGTTCACAGTCTGAGGATGTGGTGAGAGATATTATCTATAATGAGCCTTCATCAGAACCTAACCGTCTTGGTCCTGGGTTTCAAGCCTCCTGAACTATAAGAATTTGTGTATACATTATCTATATAGTGACATGCACTTGTAGCACCCAGAGCAGAATAGGACAAATGGATTGAAATTAAAATTTTAGAATTTTATACTCATGTAACATAGATTATTTAAATTATTTCTATGTGAAGCTTTTATTTTAAAATATAAATCTTGGGGCTGGAGAGATGGCCTAGCAGTTAAGAGTGCCAACTGCTTTTGCAGAGGACCCAGGTTCGATCCCCAGCACCCCCATGGCGGCTGAGAACTGTCTGAAACTCCAATTCCAGGAGAACTTCAGTTCCAGGGGAATCCAATACTCTCTTCTGACCTCCATGGCATTGTACAACATGGGTTCACAGACCTGCATGCAGACAGTACATTCATACACATAGAGAAAAATAAATAAAACATTTAAAAAAATAGAAATATCATTTTCTTATTAAAGTTCTCTTTTCATTTATTAGCGTAATAGTATGTCTTTCACAAAATGAAGACATCAGTTCCTATCTCTCATCATTACATATAAAAATAAAATATTTAAAGTAGATCATACAATTATATTTGATATTTGAAACCATAAAGCTGCTAGAAGAAAATATAGAGGAACCACTTTAGGAATTGGTTGGGACTAAGATATTTTGGGATATGATACCAAAAGTATGGACAACAAAAGCAAAAATTGACCAATAAAATTTCATTAAATAGAAAAACTTCTGTAAAGTAATCAACAGAGTTAAGGGAATAACCAACAGAGGGGAGAAAAATATTTGTATTCCTTCAACAAGGGTAACATCTAGATGTTACCCTTTCTAAAATTAAAAATATATTCTAGCAAGGTGGCTCAGAGAGTATATGTGCTGGATGTCCAAGTCTGACAACCAGAGTTGATCCCTGGAGCCTAAGTAAGGAGATTAGAGAACATGCTGCACATCTGCAATCCCCAGAATTCTGTGGTAAAATGGGAGGCAGAGGCAAGATGCTCACAAGCAAGCTAGCCTGGACTAACCAGTGTGACAGTCAAGACAGACTCTGCCTCAACAAGGAAGACAGAGAAAACTGACTGGCACATTACACACACACACACACACACACACACACACACACACAGAGAGAGAGAGAGAGAGAGAGAGAGAGAGAGAGAGAGAGGTTTTCTAAAGGTTGAAATTGGGAAATGACCTTGACTATACATTTCTCAAAGGTAGGTACATAAATGACCAAAAAATACATGAAAAAATTTCAACACCACTAATCATAATCAAAACAAATTAAGGTAGCAGCTTACCTCCTGTTAGAATGAATATTATAAAAAAGACAAAATATAATAAATACTGGTAAGAACATGGAGTGCGTTTCCATACACTGAACTGTCAGAAAATAAAGAGAACTACAAGAAGTTTTAGAGCATGTTCTAGTTTGTCTTCCATTGCTATGACAAAACACTCTGACCGACACCAACTTCGGGAGGAAAGGGTTTATTCAGCTTACATCTCCTGGGTCACAGTTCATCACTCAGGGAGCCCAAGGCAGGAACTCAGGGCAGGAACCTGGAGGCAGGAGCTGAAGCACAGGCCATGGAGGAATGCTGTTCACTGGCTTGCTCCCCTGGCTCGTGCCCAGCTTGCCTTCTTATACAGTACACAACAACCTGCCCAGGGTGGCACCACTCATTGTGGCCTGGGTCCTCCCACACTGCTCGCCCATCAAGACAATACTCCACAGATGTGGCCACAGGCCAATCCGATGGAGCCAATTCCCCAATTGAGGCTCCCTCAACCCAGGTGTGTCAAGTTAACACTAAAGCTATCCAGCACAGAGCAGTTCTCAAAAAATATAAAGCTTGAAATTCATGAAGACTCTCGAAACTGAAAGAAGCTTTCAGAGCTACTGTAATACTACACCTCTGCTTCTGGGGATGAGATGGTTTCTCTCAAGTACTTTTGAACCAGAATGAAGGAAAACTAGAAACACAACGACTTTATCACAAGTGAGACAAAGGACCAAGAGGCTAACTCGGCCTTTGTGGAACGGCTCTGAAAGCATGGCTTAGAAGTGATATATATGATTGAGCCCTTGACGACCCTTGATGAGTATTGTGTTCAACAGCTGAAGGAATTTGAGGGCAAAAGGTTATTAGTGTCAGTTGCCAAAAGAGGGCTTGGAACTACCAGAAGATGAAGAAGAGAAAAAAGAAACAAGAAGAGAAAAAGACAAAGTTTGAAAACCTCTGCAAAATCATGAAAGACATCTTGGAAAAAAAGGTCGAAAAGGTGGTCGTGTCAAACAGATTGGTGACATCCCCATGTTGTATTGTCATTAGTACACATGTGTGGACAGCAAATGTAAAGAATCCTGAAAGCTCAGGCCATAAGAGACAACTCTACAATGGGTTACATGGCAGCCAAGAAACCCTTGGAGATAAACACTGACCACTCCCTTATTGAGACCTTAAGGCAAAAAACAGGCTGACAAGAATGTCAGGTCCATGAAGTATCTCGTCATCCTGCTGTATGAAACTTCACTCCTGTCCTCTGGGTTCAGTCTGGAAGATCCCCAGACACATCTATAGGATGATCAAACTTGGTCTAGGTATTGATGAGGATGATTCCACTGCTGACAATACTAGTGCTGCTCTAACTGAGGAAATGCCACCCCTTGAAGAAGATGATGACACCTCAGGCATGGAAGAAGTAGATCAAACTTCAATGGAAGAACCATTCAACCACATGTCCAATACTTACCTTCATTCCTTCTGATAATATATTTGCAAGGATTTTTGTTTATTTTTGATAATTTTTTTTATTTTATTTATTTCTGTATGTGTATCAATGTACTGTCTGCATGCAGGTTTGTGCACCCATGTCGTGCAATGCCGCGGAGGTCAGAAGAGTGTGTCAGATTCCCCTGGAACTGGAGTTCTTGAATTGGAGTTTCAGACGGTTCTCGGCTGCCATGTGGGTGCTGGGGATCGAACCCGGGTCCTCTGTAAGAGCAGTCGGTGTTCTTAACTGCTAGGACATCTCTCCAGCCTGATAATATTTTAAAAACATGTATGGCATGATAATTTAAGGGGATGATTTACTTCTACTTTCAAGTGATACTTTGATACATTAGGCAGTAAAGTGAAAGTTACACTTTTTAATTTGAGTTAAAATGAAAGATAAGAATATTTAATAGAAGGTAACTTTTTTTTTTTCGAGACAGAGTCTCTCTGTAGCCCCCGCTGTCCTGGAACTCACTTTGTAGACCAGGTTGGCCTTGAACTCACAAAGATCCACCTGCCTCTGCCTCCCGAGTGCTAGGATTAAAGGCGTGTGCCACCACGCCCAGCTTTTATATCACTGATTTGAGAAACCATATTTTAAGAAATAAAGCTAAGCACAGGACTATAAAGTACCTATGCTCTGTGAACAAAAAAAAAAGAATAAAATGATCTACACAGAAAGACTAATACATGATTGTGAAAAAAAAATAAAAGGGAGACTGGGTGTGGTACCTCATGCCTTTAAACCCAGCACTCAGCAGACAAAGCCAGGTGGATCTCTGTAAGTTCAAGGCCAGCTAAGTCTGCATAGTGAGTTTCTGGTCAACTAGGATTACATAGGGAGAATCTACCATCTATCTATCTATCTATCTATCTATCTATCTATCTATCTATCATCTATTTATCTATCTATCTATTTATCTATCTATCCATTTATCTATCTATCTCTATCTATCTTCCTATTGATCAATCAATAGATACATAATTATATATCTATATATAATAATATTTTATATATCTATATGATTATACACCTAAATGTTTATATGATTAAAAGGATGAAACAGGGGGCAAGAGCTGTTGTACCAATCATAGTGTTTTGATTTTTGAGCCACCTGAAAATACTACCTATTCAAACACTAAACTCAATTAAATGTCAAGCAGATACAAATAGGCCTAAATTTGCCATTTGATTGTTTTCAATGGAAGAGTACATCTGTTACAAAGATGTTTGATTTTAATCATAGCAGCAATTTAGAAAAGACATTTTCTAAAAATGTTAGTTAACAAGATAACTAGTGTTTAGTGCAGACATCTTACTATGCACAAAATCACACAGATGCTTTGCTAAAGACCTGTTTCTTCATGTCTATTCCAGATTATATTAGAAAGTTAGAAGTAGAGTTTGAAAATGCACATTTTATCAGGAAATGTGGCATGGTTTATATAGAAATTTGCTGCCCTTACTTTGAATAATAGTCATGATGAAATATTAAGTTGGCATATATATTAGAAATGTTTAATCTATTAAAAGTTTAAAAAGTTCTACCTTTAAGGGGAGTCCTTTTGTCATTTCCCCATTTAGGATGATATTGGCTGTGGGTTTCCTGTATATGGCTTTGATTACACTGAGGAGTGATCCCTCCAATTTAAAAAGTATTGGGAAGATGTCTAAAAATAATAGTAGGAATTGTTTCCTGTTTTCAAGTTGACATGATTTCATAATCTTTATTATAAATTTAAAAAGTTAATGTTTACAAGTCCATATACTTCTTTAGCTTAACAAAACTAGCCCTAATGTTATATAAAACAATAAACTTATACTTTTTGTAACAAATGAAGTGTAATACATAGTTTCATAACTGGACACATGAAAAAAGTATCTATTAGGTTGTCAGCTCTAAGTAACACATCTCCACTGCAGCCTTCTGCATAGTAGAAAAGGGGACAAAAAGAATATTGATGCACCAACCACTCAACTCCAACAGTGAAGTTCCCTTATGCAATAGATGGTAAAAAAAAAAAGAAAGCCAGAACTGGCCAAATTGTAGAAAATAAGAGCTGCAGAGAACTCATCTCTGAAAAGGATAGCTATATCAAACCTCTTCGTGCTCTGAATTTTAAAGCAACTTTTAAGTAAAAAGAGGCCTGCTTTGGTGGTACATGCCCTTAATCCTAAACACTCAAGAGACAGAGGCAGGTAGATCTCTATAAGACCACGGTCAGAGTGGTCTTCACAGCGAATTCCAGGTCAGCTGGGGCTACAGGGAGACATTGTCTCAACAAAAGAAAATTAGTGTTTCCTTGAACAATATAAAATAAGAAATATCAAAGCAAATTATTAACTTCTAGGTTTTTATTTCTTTATTTTTCTTAATTTTTTATTGAACTTTTGTGCATTTCATACTTTTCTTAATCAAATTTAGACTAATTCCCCCTTATATGCCCCACACCCCACCAGAGCTCGTGCATTCTGTCATACATGTCTTGTATTTTTTTCTCAGTCTTTTTTAAATTTTTTGATGCAGAACTTTACTATTTGGGGCAGTTTACTGTTTCGCTCAGTTCTTTGAACAAGTCTTTTTTGTTGTTGTTATTCCCTTTAATTTTATATTGCATATATATATGTGTGTGTGTGTGTGTGTGTGTGTGTGTGTGTGTGTGTGCTCCACCCATATACCAAGAGTACGACCTCTGAAAATAAACTATAAGCTATCTCCAAAACATGTTTAGGGATTCACATTTTAACAGTAGAGTTGCATGCAGGTTAAAAAATATTACTTTATATTATTAAATTTGCATACCATGTTTTTGTGTTTTTTAAGCTAAAGGACAATTTTACTAGAATTTGAAATAAAAACCCTCAGGGAGGACAAGCCATAAATCCCAGCTGCTGCCCAGAAGAGGAGAGTGGAGGAGACAAAACAGAATGAAATCATGCTCCATGTCAATTTAAGCCCAGGATGGAGGGCAGACAAGTGGCCTGGAGAAAGGCAAGCTTTAGAGAAAGAATAAAGAAATGCAAAAGTGTTAGCAAAAGCATACTCAGAAGAGAGATGGAGAGATGAAAAGGATTCAGAAAAATAGTTTTGAAATAGCTGTCTTATTAAGAGATGAGTACTATGTACAATGTTTTCTGCACATTGACTAATTGTGGGTCTCTGTGTTAATCACTATCTGTTGCATAAGGAAATTTCTCTGGAGAGTTGAGAGATGCATTTATCCTGTGTGAAGAGGTTGCATTGAAGATGTGTCACTTAGGGTTAAGTGTCTCACAGATATTTATTCTCTGTGTTTGACCAGCTCTGGAATTCTGTAATAGTCTCTGTCAGTTGCAAAAAAGAAGCTTTTTTGGTGAGGGAAGAAAAGTACACTTGTCTATAAATGTGAAGATACATTTTTAGAATAAAGTCTAGGGATTCGGCAAAAAGTAGGTTTTTCTGTTGGATCTATGACCTCTCCAATCATGTATATTTGGCTTTGTTTACAGTACTGTGCATGAGTTGCCTCTCATTGAACAGCCCTTAATTCCAATTAGTCAGCTATTATCCCCAAGATAAAAGTGCCACTTTGCACCAATAGAGATAGTTTTCTGGGCTAGCCATTGTTATTTACTAGGCTTCACAGCTGGATTGGAACAATTGGTTGGCTTTCTCCCTTGGCAGCTTGTATAGGATCCTCTGATACCATGACTAATCTTCAGGGAAGAAGTTTTCTGGTCAGTTCTATCTCAGTTACTCCAATTTATGTGTCCTGTCTTCAGCAATAGGGTCTTACCTTCAAGTTCTGGGTGGCAATCAAGGGCTGTGGCAATAGCCTGTGTATTTTTGGGAGTCTCTTTGTCTACCCTGCCCAACAATTCAAAGAGAAGTTTCTTCCTGTCTGGCACTGAGATTTTTGTTATATACCCTTCAGATATGTCCATGCACTTACTTATTTATGATACTATATATTGACCTAATAATTTTCCGCCTGGTTTTTGATTCCATCTAAACTTTATCTGTCCTCTCACTTCCTATTCCCTCCCCAGTTAAAGTACTCCTCTCCTCCATTTTCCTCTTAATGACACCCGTGTCCAATTATCCTCCTGTCTGGCACGTCGTCTTTCCCTTTATCTCCATGGCTCATTTCTATTTTCCTGGTTCCTGTCCTAACAATGGAATGTATGATCACATTTAGGGATTTGGAGCTAAGATTCACAAATTATACAGAACATATGTGACGTGTTTTCCTGAGCCCATGTTACTTCATTTAACATCGCAGCTTCCTGTTCCATCGATTTACCTGTAAATTTCATGATTTTTTTCTTTCTTTACCACTGAGCAGAACTCCATTGTGTAAATGTTCCACATTTTTATTACCCATTTGTCAGTGGAAGGACATTTAGATTGTTTCCATTTCTTAGCTATTGTGAAAAGAGCAGCAGCAAATATGGCTATGCAAGTATCTCTGTGGTAGCATTAATTTGGCATATGCCAAAGATTGGCATCACCGGATGTTGTCAGAGGTCTCCATACTGACTTCCACAGCTGGGGCACTAGTTTTCAATCATTCTGTTGTTTATCTGTCTTCAGGATTCTTATTCTTTACTTTCCTTTAGTACACCCTGGTGTGTGCTTTCCATTAGAGTACCTTGTTGTATATCTTCCTTTAGAACATGTTGTTTATTCAGCTGCCCTCCAAAATGGGAGTTTTTTTTTTTTCTTTTTCCTCAGAGGAAATCTCTACACAACATAACACAACTGGGAAGTTATATCTTCACCCAGGACAGAATTTTTTCTTTATTTTAATTTTTTTTTAATTTTTCAAGTTTTATTTAATGTGTATGAGTATACTGTCTGCATGTACGTAAGTGCACCCTTGTCATGTGATGCTGTGGAGGTCAGAAGAGGGTGTCGTATTACCCTGGAACTGTAATTAAAGACGGTTATTAGCCATCACGTGGGTGCTGGGAATGGAACCTGTGTCATCTGCAAGAGCAGTCAGTGCTCTTAACCACTGAGCCAACTCTCCAGAAATTTTCCTTTTGTTAGGGTCCAAGAAGCCACACCAGATACACCAGAGGATGAAATACCAAGGCTTTTATTTCAGCAAAAGGCAAAGACCAAACCACCGCGCTAGGGTGGGGCTCGCAGGCCTTTTATACAAGGTCTAGGGGGAGGTACAGTGCAAGTTGGATAACTTTTAATTTCATTGGGGTCTAGTAAAGCTAAGTGCATTTGGCAATTCCTGATTGGACCAATTTTCCCGCTATCCATTTCAAACGTTATCTCTGGGCACAGTCAGCAACTGTACTCATTGGCTATTCTTGGAGCCTTAAGCAACTAACCTTTTTCCCCTAAATTGAGCAACCCCCCCCCAATCCCCAACTAGCCTACTTCCAGTAAACTGAAACTTAAAATGCCTGAGATGGCTGCTGTAATCAAAATGGAGTCAGTGAGGGCTGCCCTTACACCTTAAGGAGATCTTTCTTGATACTATGACCTCCCCTCTCTGAAGAGGTAAATCTGAAATCATTTAGGAATGAGATCAGAGCCCCCAAATACTATGGCACCTCTCGCCTTTGTCAAGGACAGGCTGCAAAGAAGACCAAAGACATTTTTGGCTTGTAAACAAAAATTCTTGCCAACATAAAAAGATTTGATCCTGGGCTTAGTGGCCCATACCTTTAATTCCAGCACTTGGGAAGCAGAGGCAGCAGATGTCTGGGAGATGAAGGCTAGTCTGTTGTACATAACGAGTTCTAGACCAGCTAGGGCTACAGAGAGACACTGTCTCAAAAGTAAATAAAAATATTTTGTTAATTTATTTGTCCTTTTTTATGTGTATGAGTGTATTGCCTATATATACATAAGTGCATCCATGTCATGTAATGCCCACGAAGAGGGGATCAGATCCCCTGGAACTGAAATTATATACGGTTGTTAGCTACCATGTGTGTGTTGGGAACTGAACCAAGAGCACTTGGTTCTCTTAACCACTGAGCCACCTTTCCAGCCAATAAATAAATGAATAAATGAATGAATAAATAAATATATAAATAAATAAATAGATTTGATGAAAAGCCTATGAACATCACCTTTAAATATACCAAGAGTTTTTCAGGAGAAGGAAATTTGTAAATGTCTTCTGTTTCCAAAGCTAGCATGTCCACGGAATGTTTCCAGTATTCTGAAGGTTATTGACTATCGGTATTAGTTTCCTCCAAATTGAAACATTCCATCCTAGAGGGAGACTCATTATAACTGAGGAAGTATAAATAGCTCACAAGTCTAGAGAAGTTGCTGAGACAAGAATTTGAAAGCCCCTTGACAAGATACTATGAGCAGCAAGGACTGCTTGAGGGAAGAGACAGATGTGGCCAGCCCTGGGCAACTTTACACAGAGAATGCCAAGGCTCTTTTGTGAGTTTTCTGTGATGCCTTTGAGTCATCCATGATCATAGAACTAATCCCTCACCCTTCTCTGGTAAGTAACCCTAATAATTTCATTGGTTTGCCAAGTTGGACTGTGGTGGAATCATATTTTGTTGTGCAGTCAGTGTATTCTCAGCAGTGAATACTGATGTTTATTCATGTTTTCCCAGGAAAAACCACACAACACTTAACGATTAAAGCTATGTAAGAAATAAATAATAGCATATAGCATAGGCCTAAAGATAATGTGTCTGGTACCTTAAAAAGAACATTTCTGATCATTAGATGAGAGAAACTTGCTAATACCTGATTAACAAATAAAACTTAAAATCATTTTATTTTTAAAGAATAAATATGTATCAGAAAATTAGTTATCTGAAAATTGGATAATATAAAGTACCTGAGAATAGAGCAAGTAGAATTCTGAAAACGGACAACTTCGTTATTGGGCATAATGTTGCGGGTCCTTAGTCATCTGGTTAGGAATGGTCCATGTCTATTACATGAGTTGAATTATAGAGTAAAACAACTTTCTAAAAATAATTTGAAATCTGTCCAATTAGACACATTGCTACATGTTTAGCTTAAATTCAGACGTTACACAGAGTTCATCAGGAAGTTAAAAACATTATGTGAAAAGTAAGAAACATCCTTATATTAATATCAGTTAAACTTTCTAAATATGGTAGAATGATCTAAGATCAACATTGGTGCACAGTTCAGAGCTTTTTATTGCATTTTGTCTTTTTCTTTTTACAGTCTTTGAGACTGTGTCTCACAGAGCTTAGACATGCCTTAAACTCCTGATCTTGCCAACTTCACCTTACAAGTTTTCTTGAAGGCTTAAATACCAAAAAATATAAAAAGAGAAGAGGATGGAAGAGGAGGAAGAGGAGGAGGAGGAGGAAGAGGAGGAGGAGGAGGAGGAAAGAGTATGTGTTAAATATATCGTCAGATGTTAATTTTCTCCCTCTAAGCTCAGTAGTTAAGTCAGAATCCCTCCATCTGATAAAAGCTAAGACTGATCAAGAATGATCAAATAGGCTTTGGAGTATTCCACAGTAGGACTTAAATTTGTTAGGGAGTTTGTAGAGGATCCAAGAATGAAAGCACATCTCTGTGTTTTACTGAAAACAGAAAGTATGACCTTTCTGCCCATAGAGTGCCTTAGGCTCTTCCAGGTTAGATATGAGTTCTATAGTGGCAAAGGGTGGAATAAATATACTTTATCCCATCATAGACAGGAGACACGAAAATCAAATATTAACTTATTGATAACATTAGGACTTCAGAGTCAAGAGCAAAGCACTATTTTATTTGTACTTTTAAGTTCTAAGTATGACCTTGAAAAATCTACCTCATAGGGAATAAGTTGAGTCTTGGATCACTGTGAAAAAGATATCTCATTTTTATATGTTATTTTAAAATAATGAGTAAATGAGAAAAAATGTTTCACTTTATTTTCCAGATAATTTTGCTTTTCAAAGGTAACACGTAAAGGGAAAAGAATTGCCAAATTGACTGGGCTTGGTCTTGCTTTGGGCTGAAATTTCCCCTACATCATTTCCTTAAGATGCCCTTTTAGAATTAGTCTGTTTGAGAAGGTTTAGCATATTATTTTTAATAACCCTAACTTATGATTCAAAGCCTCCTCACCAGAGAATTTTCAGATGACAGATTCCCTTCTCATCAGGCCAAGTCAGAGTCTGCTTTTCTATATAACCTGAGAAATTCCACATGAGCTGTGTATTTTCTCTTTACTGTGCCTTAGAATTTCTAGGTGGCATGTGGAGGTCTAACAAGTATGTTATGCTCACAGTGACCTGATAATGCCCAGGTTCCCACTGATCATCAGTGACCTGATTGATAATGCCCAGGTTCCCCTGATTAGTCTCTTCATCTCTCATAATTCTGCTTTTTCTACTGCTAGGAATTTCTCTCAACTTATATGATTTTATTTTATTTTATTTTTTAAATTTTTTTTTATTTATTTTTCTCTATGTGTATGAATGTACTGTCTGCATGCAGGTCTGTGCAACCGTGTTGTGCAATGCCGCGAAGGTCAGAAGAGGGCGTCGGATTCCCCTGGAACTGGAGTTCTGGAATTGGAGTTACAGACGGTTCTCAGCCACCATGTGGGTGCTGGGGATCGAACCCAGGTCCTCTGCAAGAGCAGTCGGCGCTCTTAACCGCTAGGCCATCTCTCCAGTCCCAACTTATATGATATTAAAGACTGGTGAAAATGCCTTGTACATTTTCCCTATGCACACAACAACCTGCATACTGAAAAGCTGACAACATTCTTCAATCGTTTTTTCTCATTTTTTTTTATTGAGCATTTGTACAACTCGTACAATGGTTCCCAATCAAACCCAGTCACCCCCATGCCTCAACTCCCCATCAGAACTCATGCATCACAGCATACAAGCTAAGTCCTATTGAGTCAATCTGCCAAACCTAGACATCTTTCTGAGCAGATGCATCTGCTGGAGTCTAGTCACCACATATAGGAATTCTAGGTAAGTCATACCCTTCCTCACCCAACAGTACTCAGTCTCTTGTAGTTCTCAGTCCAGGGTCAGTCTCCCACCCTTTCTCTTGCTCTGTTTTGAGACCTGTTCCAGTCGGCATAGAACCCATGTCTGATGTCTACATTGGTTTACATGTGAAAGCCTACAGTTTATTGTAAGCCGTTGCTTCTCTACGTTAATGCACCAGTGCTGGCTTTTACAATTTTGCTGCCCCCTCTTCCATAGTGATCCCTGAGTTGGGAGTGGGTGAGGTTTAATAGAGGGGCCCCATCCAGGGATACACACTTTGTGGGCTGCCATTCTTTGAAGCCTGACTAGTTGTGCCTTTCGGTTTGCATCACACTCTACTGTGTTAAGAAGCATTAATGGTGAGAATTGAGGGATGTGCTCATTTTCCCTCTGCCCCTCATTCTGCGTGTACAGGTTCAGTTATAGAGGTGTCTTCTAGGATTGGGGATTTTTCAGATGTGTGTGTTCTGTGTCTGACCAGTTGTTGGATTCTGCAGTGGCCTCCATCTTTTGCAGAGCAGCTTTTTTGATGAGTGATATATGATATGCTTGTCTGTAAATATAAGATTCCAGCCAGGTATGGTGGTGCACGCCTTTAATCCCAGCACCCAGGAGGCAGAGGCAGGCGGATCTCTGTGACTTCAAGGCCAGCCTGGTCTACAGAGTGAGTTCCAGGACAGCCAAAGCTACAGGGAAAAGATAAAAAAAAAGAAAAAAAAAAGATTCCATAGTTAGTGTGTGGTAAGAAATTTCATTTTTCTAGAGATATGACCTTGATAGGCTTTTCTCTAGGCTCTGTGTCCTCTCCAGCCCTGTGCATCCGGCTGAGTTTATAGTGGCTCTCATGGGTCCACTCCCATTGACAGGGTTCCAAGTCCAAATAGATAGCTGTTGACCGCCCCCAAGACAACAGTGTCTCAAAGGCATACAAAATCAACCATTAGCTATATTCCTTTAATATTAAAATACATTGATGGGGGACTGAAGAGATATTCCAGTGGTTATGAGCACTAGTTGCTCTTGCAGAGGACTCCAGGTTTGAGTCCCGGCACTCATAGGGCAGCTAACAACCATCCATAACTCTACTTCTAAGGGATCTGACCACTTTTTCTGTTCTCTGAGGGCACTGCATGATGTGGGTGCACTTACAAACATTCAGACAAATATACTCATACATATAAAATAAAAATAATAAATAAAATATTTAAGAAATATATTGATAGGGGTGTTATTCCATAGCCACAAGAAAGCAATGCTCCATTTTTCCTACTAAGATGTCTTTCTTCTGATCACATTTAGTTTAATGAGCCTCTATGGTTATTTCTATCTTTGAAAGAGCAGATAAAACTCAGACCTCTAGTTTTATGAAATTTTTGTTAATTGTTCCATTTCATGAAATACACTTCACAAACACCAAATTAATTTTGTCTGTTTACTTCATTCTTTTTCGTGTGTTATGGCTCACGCACTGGAAATTCAAAACAAAATAAAAAAAAAAATCCTTCCCACCATAGTAGAATGGAAACTAGAAGAACCTCCCCCCTCCCCCAATCAGCCATTGTCCCCACAAAGTGACAATTTCAGTTCCAAATAGACAGCCTGTAGATTTTCAGGAAAAGGAAGTAATACTGAATACTAGTGCACAATACATTTCTGAAAGACCTAGAAGTGATCAGACTTAGGTTTCATTGGAGGACAAGATGCGATGAGATAAACATTCAGTCATGGGTGTGGCCAGGTTCAGGAATGGGTCCAGTTTTCTTGTCTATACTCCTTTGATGATCTCCTCCAGTACAAAATGTAGATACCATCACTGTGGTCCATCCTGCACATGTACCCAAAGCCTTACCATGGCCTTTCCCTCAGACTCTCCTTGAATACTTTATGTATTTCTCAATGTCAACATGCTCAGAACTCATTTCAGTGCTTTTTCCCACCTGCATACCTAGCTGTTTTCACACAGGCAAATGCATTAGCACTTGCCATTCTTCTGAACCTAGAGATCATCCTTGATTCTACCCTCATTTCCTATATATGCTTCTTAGCATTTTCTATTAGATCCTTACAAATATATCACAAAACTTCATTGTGATTTAATTACTGGTCCTTTTGCTTCTATTTTAACATTGGCATAATCATTATAGATAGAACTTTCCAGAATGATTCATAAGTCAATTAAGAGCATGTTTTTCTCCTTGTATAGAGCTATCTGTGGCTCTTAACTTTTTTAATGTTTAAAATATTTTCATTTTATGTGTATGACTGTATTGCCTGCATGTAAGTGCACTTGTGTCCGGCAATGCCTGAGGAGGTCAGAAGAGGGCATTGGATCTATTGGAACTGGAGTTACAAATGGTTGTTAGCTCCCATGTGGGTGCTAGAAAGCAAACCCAGGTCCCCTGCAAGAGCAGCCAGTGCATTTAACTACTGACCCCTCTCTTCAACCCCTACTTATGGCTGTTGATCAATGTTTACTCTAGAATTTCTATATGAGTCTTCCTTAGAGCAATCATCTTAGGATGGTAGATTGGCTAAGGTGTTTACATGCTGCAAGTCCATGTGTTCACTCAAATTATATTTGTTTAATTAAGTGAAGAGAGAGAATGAGAGATATTAAGTAGTTTCTCAACCCGAGTTATTGTGGAATCCTTAAACGTTTTTATTTATTTGAACTTAAGATAAAGAAAGTATTTTACTGTATAATTCCTGGGGTATGGTAAGAACTTGCTTTACCTTTTTCTGACATCTTAAAACCATGTTCCAACATGCCCTTGCCAACTTCAGCTACACTTCAGCCAGAGCATATATCCTGTTAGCACTAGATCTAGACTTTTGCCAGCATTTTTAATATTTGAGGCATATTCTTCATTTCGGGACTTTTATGAATTTTTATGGATCCTGGGCTGCTCCTCCCACTTTTTGAGTAGCACTCTACTTTATCATGTAAAACAAAATATCTGTCACCTCTTCCCAGATACTGCACTTTGTTCATCTAATGTGAGCTATGTCTTCTTTCACATCGACAGCTGATATCATAAATTTCTTTTTCAATTATTTATTTTTATTTTGTGACTGTTTTCCCTGCTTGTTGGTGAGTGCACAACATGCACACACTGCCCCCAGAAGCCAAAAGAGGGCACTGGATCTCCTGGGACTGGATAATACTGATGATTGTTAGCTGCCATGTACGTGGATGCTGGGAACTGAACCCAGGCCCTTAGAAGAGAAGCTGTGTCATCTATCCAGCAAATTTCCTTAAAAAAATTAAAATAAGAGGCTGGAGAGACCAGCTCAGCAGTTAAGATTTATTTTTGTATGTGTATGAATGTACTGTCTGCATGTAGGTCTGTGCACCTGTGTCGTGCAATGCCGTGGAGGTCAGAAGAGGGTGTTGGATTCCCCTGGAACTGGAGTTCTCTTGGAATTGGAGTTACAGACGGTTCTTATCCACCATGTGGGTGCTGGGGATCGAACCCAGTTCCTCTGCAAGAGCAGTTGGTGCTCTTAACCACTAGGCTATCTCTCCAGCCCCTAGATTTATTTTTTTTATTCAACACTGGCTGTTCTGGCAGAAGGCTTGGGTTCAGATCCCTGCATACACATAGCAGCTACTAACTGTCTGTGACTCTAGTTGCAAGGGATTTGACACCATCTTCTGTCCTCTGTAGGCATTGCACAACATGGGTGCATCTACACACATGCAAACACAACACACATAAAAATAAATAAAAATTTAAACAATAAAATAAAATGTTATTTGTGTGTTAATGTGTGTTTGTATGTGTGTGTGTGTGTGTGTGTGTGTGAGTTTAAGCACACACTCTCATGATTTGCACAGTGTTGAATGTCAGTCCCTGCCTGCTGCTCTGCTTGAGACAAGATCTCTGTATTTTGTTGTGTACCCCAGGCTCCCTGGTTCACAACCTTCCAGAGATTCTGTGCTGTCTCCTGCTCACCTCACTGTAGGAGCACTAGGATTAGAGGCATGTGCTACTGGACATGGCTTTACAGGTTTGGGAATTTGAACTCCAGTTCATACTCACTTGGCTCTCTCCTGACATCCTCAATTTTGGTCTTGTCACCCTTTTTGTATTTAATAGTCATTTATTTTTGCAGTAACTAGAGAACTCTTATTCCTCTACTAGAATGCAAGATCCAAGGGCAAGGGAATCCACAAATTCCTCAAATCTAAAAATCTTAGACCACTGTAGGCATTGTACAACATGGGTGCATTTATGTACATGTAGGCAATACCCTCATATGCATAAAATAATAAAGAAAATATTTTTAAAATAATAGCAAATGCTTAAAAATAAAGAGAGATAACAGCAAGAACAAAGATTGGCTAAATCACTTGTAAATATAAATAGATATAGCACAATGTTAAATTTACTTTAAAAGAGGAGTATATTACTACATGAAAGAAACCAATCTGAGGAAAAGACTACATATAATATGATATTCTGCCAAAGCTACTATTGAACCAATCAGTACACTAATGGTTTCCAGGGGCTAGGGAAAGGTGGAAGTTAAGGGTGGCTAAGTGAAATAAATAAGATTTTGATGGCAGTGAAAAGATGTCATCTGACACTATAATGATTGATACAATATTTCGTATATTTGTTCAAAACCATAAAATGTGTAGTCTCAAAGATGACCAACTGTAGAGTTTGTGTGATGATGATTTCTCAATGTGGGCTCATCAAATATAACAAGTTATCATTGCAATAAAAACAATGATAATCTGGGGCTCGTTAAGAACAATTGCTTTTCTTCCAGAGGACCCAGGTTAGAGTCTCAGCACTCATATGGTGGCTAACCACCATCTGTAACTCCAGTTCCAGATGATCCAAAGTCCTCTTCTGGCCTCTGTGGGCATTGCAATACATGGGTGCACTTACACACATGCAGGCAATACTCTCAATAAAATATATATTTTTTAAAAGAACATTGAGCTCTCTGACATACTGCTCTGTTCCACCATGTGTCTTCAGTCGGCCTTTGCTGGTAATCCCACATGGATGTAAATCATGTTCCTGGCATGAAAAAAAAAACAAAACATTGAATTTGGAGGTAACCACAACAACATAAGGACTGGGTCAAAGAAAAGACTGATATAGATGAATAAACCTTTGCAGAGAAAAACTTTAAAAAGACTGAGAGAAAGGTGCAGGACATGTATGGTAGAATGCATGATCTGGGGTGGAGGAAGGGGAAGGGGAATATGTCTAAATTGAACTGAAAAATGATGTCTGAAATACACAAAACATCAATAAAAGTATTATATTTAAAAAGAAATTAGAAAATGCTTAGAATTGAATGAAGAATGTTGTTAAAATCTCATTGTGAGAAAAATAGATGTGTTCCTATATAAGCAAAAAAAATGGGTAAAAAAAAGAACATTGAAAAAAAAAAAAGAGGCCGGGCGTGGTGGCGCACACTTTTAATCCTAGCACTTGGGAGGCAGAGGCAGGTGGATCTTTGTGAGTTCAAGGCCAGCCTGGTCTACAGAGCGAGTTCCAGGCCAGCTGGGGCTACAGGGAGACCCTGTCTCAAAAAANGATAATCAAGTAGGCTCTGTGTATGTGTATGTGTATGTGTATGTGTATGTGTGTGTGTGTGTGTGTATGTGTGTGTGTGTGTGTGTACTAGTGAAAGAAATATAGGAGGAAATCTCTGTAACTTCTTGTTAAGTTTCTTATAAACCTTAAACTACTTTAAAAAATATGATCTCTAAAAAGAATGTGGTAATCATTGTACAGTTGTAGCATCAGAAACTCATCCATCTGTTGTGACAGTGAGGGGTAACTACTAGTACTATATGCTTGGTAATGTGGTATCCACTCCTTGAATATCATTTCAATAAATCATTTCACAATTACCTCTACTGTATAAAAGTAAATTCTTTCATGCAAATTTCAGTCTAATGTTAGTAAATTCGACTAGTTGGCCTAGTTTCTTACTGACATGTTATATACATTAAGACTCTTAGTACGTGATTTATCTTCCCTCAGAAGCAATTTCTTATAACGGTAAACTTTATCTTCATATTAAGACGTTAATTGTGAGCCGGGCATGGTGACGCACGCCTTTAATTCTAGCACTTGGGAGGCAGAGGCAGGCGGATCTTTGTGAGTTCAAGGCCAGCCTGGTCTACAATGTGAGTTCCAGGACAGCTGGGGCTACGGGGAGACCCTGTCTCGAAAAGACCACAAAAAAAAAAAAAACAAAAGAAGTTAATTGCGTGAAAATATTTAAGTGTGTAAATGATACCTGCATTTACCATCCTTGGCTTAAATATATAAGTAGAGTAAGACTTTTTCTATAAAAGCTCTAGTATCATGTTTCATAAATATTTTTACAGAATTGTTTAATTTATCAAATAAATTAAATTTCCTTAAAAATAAGAACAATAAAATCCATTCATTGAATTTTGGAAAAATAATATATTAAGATAGTATCAGAGAAAAATGGATTATATGTATTACTGATTTAAAATTTCTCATACTTTTACAAATAGGAGTATAATTTTGAAAGGATCCATTTCAATAGCTGTTCAGTTTGGATTTTATTATAATCTTCACATACATTTTATTGAGGAATTTTCATTGGGAAATAAGTATTTATAAACAGCACCTAAGCTATAAATTCCATTTAGAAAACCTGAATATCATACTAGATGTTTTTAGACATTTATGAAGTGCCTCAGGTTGACATTCAGGTGTTAAGATTTATTTATTTTATATCATAACAATATAACTCCATGAAAATTTGATGTGCTATAAGGAATTACTCTGAAAAATTGGTTCTTAATTCAAAAACCGCCAATCAAATCACACTTTCCTGTAGAAATCTTCATAACGTTTTCAATTTGTGTCAGTCAGATTCATGAAAAGATGATGTAAAATTTCATAGAGAAGGTTTAACAAACTGATCATTGAAACTTTTCCTAGCACCATATTCCCAATGTTCAACTTCTCACATTCATGTTCCTTCAAATCCAATCTTGATGAGATGTGGGCTAGAGAGGGTTACACATATTCGATAGTGATTAAGTTAACTTAGTGTTGACAAAAATTAGTAGCTAGGTCAATTTTCAAAATTCAGGTTCCTCAATGGTGTCCCCTTTCAATTTCCAACAAACAAGAAAACACTGATCCTGATAAACTGACACAGAATAAATTCAGAGATGTACCAGATTGTTTAAATAATAAGAAATGATACTCTATGTCATCTTCTGGGTTGTCAGTTATGAAAAATGTAAAATTTTATTTTGAGCAACTAACTTACAAAATATTTTCTATAGGTCATTTCTACGGTTTATCCAACTATGGACCATAAAATCCATGAAATCAAGTATCAAAAGACTGAACTCTAGTTTTAGAATCATCTTTTAATAGAGGAGTCTAAAAAGTGCACAGTAGTGGGTTAATATTGATTCTCAGCTCGTCAGGATCTAGCACCACCCAGGAAACTCTCCTGACTACAGAAGGAGCAGGGCCTGCTGCCTCAAGCTTCTGTTCCCAAACCTTCTCCTCCATGATGAACTGTGCCTTGGAACTGTGACTCAGAATAAACCCTTCCATCTTTAATTGCTCTTGTTTGGTATTTTGCCTCAGTGACAAGACAAGTAATCAATACACTTAGTCTTATGTATTTTTTATACTTGTAAAATGGTAAGAGTGGTGTTCATCTTTCATAAATGAGAGACAAATCTAGTGATACAATTTTTCTAAGGTATAAAGCAATATCTATCACTGAGTGGAGGAGACAAATTCATGAAATATATTTTTTCATGGCATTTACTAGTATATATGGGTTTATTGGCTAGGGGTACAAAATGTGACCTAGTAAAAAACTGTGACATGTAAAAACTTAACATGTGACAAAGGTGACTTTGTCAGGCATTGAATCAATAAATGGTCCTGAGTGCTTATGTGGTGTAGCACAGAGGACTTGCTTCACAAATATGAGTCCATAAGTGATTCTAAAACACTGGAAAACAATAGTAAATAGTCATGACAAAATTACTCAATTGTTATTCATGTGAAAAAATGATATCAGAACCTACTTCACACTACTAACATGCATAGAATGTGGGGAGGGAGAGTGCACAGAAGAATTCTCTCATGATCATAGTCAGGGAAAAAGTTCATGAACAGGACATAATAATAAAGAATGAAGAAAATTGTGACAACTTAGTGACAGTGATGTTAAGAGCTTTCATTTATCATTTCATTGCAAATATAAAAATGTAAATCAGAGAATGGGAAAGAATATTTACTGTGGGCGACTGACAGGAAGGTTTTTATCCAAGACATATAAAGGATGCCTAACAATTAATTACAAAATCACACCAAAAAGTGGGAAAGTTGAAGAACTGCAACTTCACGAAATGAATTTGCAAGTGGCCAGTGTGTATAGGAAGAGATAGCCATCACTATGCGAGCAAGAAATCTCACTTTGCAGGCATTAACAAAACATTCAATTTCAGAAATGTTTGACAACATCAAGTGTTAGAATGTAAAGTAGCATTCCTCAATGCCTATAGGAAACTAAAGGTGCATAGCGACTATAGAAAAATGCCTGGAGTGATTGACTGAAGTGGAAAATTCACCAAATCTAAAAAGTGTGAATACATTCCAATGTATTAGCCGTGAAAATGAGGCACACAGTGTGTGCACTAGGAAATAGGATCATAAGTGCTAATAACACCATAGCAGGAGAAAAGAAGACTTCCTCCTCAACACAGGAAATTTGTAAATTTTGATTCATTTGAACAATTGTAAGGAGCCGCAGGCTTTAGCTTGCTTATGCTGAGCTTGCTTACAAGGAAGTTGACTCTGTGAATTGTCACCTCGAGCCTTTTTCCAAGAGCTGGGTGTGGACGTGCAGTAAGAGCCACCAGCCTTTCTCAAGAGCTGGGTGAAGACATGCAGTAAAAGTCACCAGATACTCCAGCCCGATGTCTCAACTCAGTGATCTTGCAAAAACAGACCCTCCTCTAATGCCAGACCCTGTTTCACCCACCCCCTCCCCATTTCTTGCCTTCTGCAAAATAAATACAATGGCTTGTGCTCAATAAAGTAGACTTTGACAACCTTTGCAAAGTCTCGATCTTCTCTCTCGCTTATCTCACAAGTTTTGGGGTCCTCCTCGGGTACCTAGTGTTACATGACCCGTAGACAGGGTCAAACAATGGAATAAAATAAATTGAAAATATAAATAGTCCTGAAATACACTGAGGAAATTGTTAAAAAGAGACCTCCAAGCTGGAAATAAAATTTCATAAAGAAATATTTAATTCGTATAAAGCATTAAAAAGGAAAATCTGAATCATATTATATAAGAATATATTTGGCAGGGCTGGAGAGATAGCCTAGCGGTTAAGAGCACTGATTGCTCTTGCAGAGGACCCGAGTTCGATCCCCAGCACCCACATGACAGCTAAGAACCATCCGTAACTCCAATTCCAGGAGAACTCCAGTTCCAGGGGAATCCGAGACCCTCTTCTGATCTCTGAGGCATTGCACGACACGGGTGCACAGACCTGCACGCAGACAGTACATTCATACACATACAGAAATAAATAAGTTTTTTTAAAAAAGAATATATTTGACTATACAGAAAGATAAGGGAACTTGAGGAATGGAAAAAGACAAATGGGGAGTTTATCCTTCATCATGTACAGTCACAGCATATATACTTTTTCATGTATAAACTTTCTCACATTAAAAATTCATTACGAAGAATGCCTGGACTCTGGAAATATGCTATATAGATGAAATTAAAAAATTGGTATAGAGGTTTGGGGCTGGAGAGATAGCTCAGTGGTTAAGAACACTGGTTGATTTTGCAGAGGACCCAGATTCAGTTCCCAGCACTCACAGGGCAGCTAAAAACCACCCATAACACTCCAGGTCCAGGGGATCTTATGCCTTCTTTTTGCCTCTCCAGATATTGCATGCACTTGCACACATGCAGGTAAAACATTCATACTCATACAATAAAAATAAATTAATAAATAAATTTAATGTTGTGAGATTTAAGAAATGAAGAATCAAGAAACACTTAACCATGCTGGGAACTGAACCCAGGTCTTCTGTGTGAACAGCCAGTGTTCTTCATTGCTGAGTCATCTATCTCTCCAGCCCCATTGTTTGTTTATTCTGGTCAAATCTAATCTGATCAATGCTCATATCAACTTCTTTAACAAGAAGCATGCGAGAAGACCCTCACCACCGATTCTGAGTACACACAGAAAACTAATTCATCTCCTAATATGAGGAATTATAATTGATAAGCAGAGGGAAGCAATCAGAAAATTTGAACTTTGGTAGGAATACTATTTATTTGTCAATGTGAATGAGAAGTAATAGGGATTACAATTTCATGATTACATCATGTTTTAATGGAGGGTAAAATGTTAGGTCATAAATATACAGAATCTAGCTGTATAAAAGTGATTAGAGAAGGTAAAACACAGTAGCAAAAAAATGTGGTTATTGAACAGTAAAATCCATATTATGGCATTTTGCTTTTACAAATTAAATAGCAGTACTTAATGTTCATATATCATATCTTTAAGTGGTAGAAATGTAAATTAGTTTATGAAATACCTGTCCATTTCTTTAGGAGTACTTGTAAAGAAGCATGGTATAAACTTTCTTTTAAAATTGAATTCAGGAACACTGAATGGAAATGAAAGATGTGATGTAGCATATTAACAGCAAAGGCCAAAGTGAAATGGCTCCTTACCTTGGACCTCCTCCGACCTTCATGAGTCACATATTTAGGGAGCTTCTGCTCCTCTGCTAATCCTCAGACATTGATCAGTTGCATGACTCTGTCCTTGGGTCTCTGCTGTTTTATATTTGCTTTACTAGGTAATCTCATTCTCTCTCTTTTTTCCCCTTTTATATGATGCAGTGAGACTTTAAATTTTATTAATTAATTAACTTATTTATTTATTCAGTTAGTTACTTATTTTTATTTTTGGTGTTTTTGAGACAGGGTCTCCCTGTAGCCCTAGCTGGCCTGGAACTCACTCTGCAGACCACGAGTGTTTTGCCAACATGTATATAACTGAATCTCTACATGCAATGTTGGCAAAGCCCAGAAGAAGACATTGGCATTCTGGAACTGGAGTTCCAGACAGCTATTAGCCATTATGAGGGTGCTGAGAATTGAACCCCAGTCCTCTGCAAGAGTAGCCAGTTCTTTTAACTGCTAACCCATCTTTCCAGCCCCCACTGTGATATTTTCATACATGTATATATTCAACAACCAGATCAAGTACCTGAAATGCCAAGAACCTCAGATACTTATTATTTCTTTCTGTTGGTAATATTTAAGATTCCAGTAGTGATCTTGAAATATTAGACTAACTGATAGCAACCATGGTTATCCTACTGTGCCACATTAGACATTGGCCCCGGAATCCAATAGCACTCCATACCTGTTACCTGTTTTCTATCCAACTTCTCTCTCTAATGCTCTTCTTAGACTCTAGGAATGACTATTCCACTAAGAGATGAGTTATGTTTTAGCTTCCACAGAGAAGTGGCATCATGAGGAACTGGTTTTTATCAGATTGATCCTTTCATTTAACATGTTGTTCTCAGATCTGTTCTCTGCTTTGCTGGAAATGACAGGGAATTCTGTAAATTTTATGAAAAGGATGGAAAATGCTGAAAATTCCTTACTTTCTAATTTGTCATAGATGGATGGATAGTCAGATAGATGATAGATAGATAGATAGATAGATAGATAGATAGATAGATAGATGATAGGTCAATAGATGAATGATAAGTAGATAGACAGATCCGTGATAGAGAGATAGACTTTTGGGGGGTGCGTGGAAGCTAGTCAATCTCACTGGAGTGAGATGGTAAGTCACAATTGTTCTTATTTCCATTTCCTTGATCAGGGTGATGTTGAACATTTCTTTATGATGTCTGGGTTATGTGAATATGTTTTCAAGTGATATCTATTTAGGAGGTTTGCTCAATTTCAATTGGATTGTGTGTGGGGGATATGTTTGATACTAAGTTATTCGAGTTCCTCATCTATTCTGATAGAAATCCCCATTGGATGATATATTAGTTACCTTTTTTTTTTTTTTTTTTTTT
>VZQC01006529.1:327430-352371 GCA_009823505.1 Rhizomys pruinosus
GGAGAGACTGGGGTGAATTGTGAGATTACAACAATATGGACTGAACTATGGGAACCTTGGGTTGTTCAAAATATGAACATAGATACTTGAAAACCCATCTTTACAAGTGGGGCTCCCCCTCTTTTTGTAAAAGGATGCTGAAAGCCAAAGCTGTACCTATTCAGGCTTTCAGTTACTGGCCTTGCTTATCTCAAAAAATTTACGAGTACCAGCCCAGGTGGCCGCCCCAAAGACGGGCAACTTCCTCTCCCCTCTTACCAACCTAAGACAGGAGCCCTGAGGATGACAGGGTGTCCAAAGACGGGTAAGGAAGAGGGACTTGTAGAGGTCGAACCTAAGACAGGGACGGTCATATAATCGGCTGCAGATGCCACTCTGCCTGATACTTATCCATACCTTCTTAATGTAAAGAAGGGGGATATGTAAGGAGATGCAGGCTTTAGCTTGCTTACGCTGAGCTTGCTTACAAGGAAGTTGACTCTGTGAATTGTCACCTCGAGCCTTTTTCCAAGAGCTGGGTGTGGACGTGCAGTAAGAGCCACCAGCCTTTCTCAAGAGCTGGGTGAAGACATGCAGTAAAAGTCACCAGATACTCCAGCCCGATGTCTCAACTCAGTGATCTTGCAAAAACAGACCCTCCTCTAACGCCAGATCCTGTTTCACCCACCCCCTCCCCATTTCTTGCCTTCTGCAAAATAAATACAATGTCTTGTGCTCAATAAAGTAGACTTTGACAACCTTTGCAAAGTCTCGATCTTATCTCTCGCTTATCTCACAGGTTTTTGGGTCCTCCTCTGGTACCTAGTATTACATGACCCGTAGACAGGGTCAAACAATGGAATAAAATAAATTGAAAATATAAATAGTCCTGAAATACACTGAGGAAATTGTTAAAAAGAGACCTCCAAGCTGGAAATAAAATTTCATAAAGAAATATTTAATTCGTATAAAGCATTAAAAAGGAAAATCTGAATCATATTATATAAGAATATATTTGGCAGGGCTGGAGAGATAGCCTAGCGGTTAAGAGCACTGATTGCTCTTGCAGAGGACCCGAGTTCGATCCCCAGCACCCACATGACAGCTAAGAACCATCCGTAACTCCAATTCCAGGAGAACTCCAGTTCCAGGGGAATCCGAGACCCTCTTCTGATCTCTGAGGCATTGCACGACACGGGTGCACAGACCTGCACGCAGACAGTACATTCATACACATACAGAAATAAATAAGTTTTTTTAAAAAAGAATATATTTGACTATACAGAAAGATAAGGGAACTTGAGGAATGGAAAAAGACAAATGGGGAGTTTATCCTTCATCATGTACAGTCACAGCATATATACTTTTTCATGTATAAACTTTCTCACATTAAAAATTCATTACGAAGAATGCCTGGACTCTGGAAATATGCTATATAGATGAAATTAAAAAATTGGTATAGAGGTTTGGGGCTGGAGAGATAGCTCAGTGGTTAAGAACACTGGTTGATTTTGCAGAGGACCCAGATTCAGTTCCCAGCACTCACAGGGCAGCTAAAAACCACCCATAACACTCCAGGTCCAGGGGATCTTATGCCTTCTTTTTGCCTCTCCAGATATTGCATGCACTTGCACACATGCAGGTAAAACATTCATACTCATACAATAAAAATAAATTAATAAATAAATTTAATGTTGTGAGATTTAAGAAATGAAGAATCAAGAAACACTTAACCATGCTGGGAACTGAACCCAGGTCTTCTGTGTGAACAGCCAGTGTTCTTCATTGCTGAGTCATCTATCTCTCCAGCCCCATTGTTTGTTTATTCTGGTCAAATCTAATCTGATCAATGCTCATATCAACTTCTTTAACAAGAAGCATGCGAGAAGACCCTCACCACCGATTCTGAGTACACACAGAAAACTAATTCATCTCCTAATATGAGGAATTATAATTGATAAGCAGAGGGAAGCAATCAGAAAATTTGAACTTTGGTAGGAATACTATTTATTTGTCAATGTGAATGAGAAGTAATAAGGGATTACAATTTCATGATTAAATCATGTTTTAATGGAGGGTAAAATGTTAGGTCATAAATATACAGAATCTAGCTGTATAAAAGTGATTAGAGAAGGTAAAACACAGTAGCAAAAAAATGTGGTTATTGAACAGTAAAATCCATATCATGGCATTTTGCTTTTACAAATTAAATAGCAGTACTTAATGTTCATATATCATATCTTTAAGTGGTAGAAATGTAAATTAGTTTATGAAATACCTGTCCATTTCTTTAGGAGTACTTGTAAAGAAGCATGGTATAAACTTTCTTTTAAAATTGAATTCAGGAACACTGAATGGAAATGAAAGATGTGATGTAGCATATTAACAGCAAAGGCCAAAGTGAAATGGCTCCTTACCTTGGACCTCCTCCGACCTTCATGAGTCACATATTTGGAGAGCTTCTGCGCCTCTGCTAATCCTCAGACATTGATCAGTTGCATGACTCTGTCCTTGGGTCTCTGCTGTTTTATATTTGCTTTACTAGGTAATCTCATTCTCTCTCTTTTTTCCCCTTTTATATGATGCAGTGAGACTTTAAATTTTATTAATTAATTAACTTATTTATTTATTCAGTTAGTTAGTTATTTTTATTTTTGGTGTTTTTGAGACAGGGTCTCCCTGTAGCCCTAGCTGGCCTGGAACTCACTCTGTAGACCACGAGTGTTTTGCCAACATGTATATAACTGAATCTCTACATGCAATATTGGCAAAGCCCAGAAGAAGACATTGGCATTCTGGAACTGGAGTTCCAGACAGCTATTAGCCATTATGTGGGTGCTGAGAATTGAACCCCAGTCCTCTGCAAGAGTAGCCAGTTCTTTTAACTGCTAACCCATCTTTCCAGCCCCCACTGTGATATTTTCATACATGTATATATTCAACAACCAGATCAAGTACCTGAAATGCCAAGAACCTCAGATACTTATTATTTCTTTCTGTTGGTAATATTTAAGATTCCAGTAGTGATCTTGAAATATTAGACTAACTGATAGCAACCATGGTTATCCTACTGTGCCACATTAGACATTGGCCCCGGAATCCAATAGCACTCCATACCTGTTACCTGTTTTCTATCCAACTTCTCTCTCTAATGCTCTTCTTAGACTCTAGGAATGACTATTCCACTAAGAGATGAGTTATGTTTTAGCTTCCACAGAGAAGTGGCATCATGAGGAACTGGTTTTTATCAGATTGATCCTTTCATTTAACATGTTGTTCTCAGATCTGTTCTCTGCTTTGCTGGAAATGACAGGGAATTCTGTAAATTTTATGAAAAGGATGGAAAATGCTGAAAATTCCTTACTTTCTAATTTGTCATAGATGGATGGATAGTCAGATAGATGATAGATAGATAGATAGATAGATAGATAGATAGATAGATAGATGATAGGTCAATAGATGAATGATAAGTAGATAGACAGATCCGTGATAGAGAGATAGACTTTTGGGGGGTGCGTGGAAGCTAGTCAATCTCACTGGAGTGAGATGGTAAGTCACAATTGTTCTTATTTCCATTTCCTTGATCAGGGTGATGTTGAACATTTCTTTATGATGTCTGGGTTATGTGAATATGTTTTCAAGTGATATCTATTTAGGAGGTTTGCTCAATTTCAATTGGATTGTGTGTGGGGGATATGTTTGATACTAAGTTATTCGAGTTCCTCATCTATTCTGATAGAAATCCCCATTGGATGATATATTAGTTACCTTTTTTTTTTTTTTTTTTGGTCTCTTTTTGAGACCAGGTCTCCCTGTAGCCCCAAGGGCTGTCCTGGAAATCACTCTTGTAGACCAAGAGCTGCCTGTTGACACACAAAAGATTGTTGCCTGCCTCCTGCTCTTCAAGCCCTGCTAGAATTAAAGGCGGCTGCCACCACACCCAGCTTCTGAGACCATGTTAAAAAAAAAACACTAAAAAAAAAAAGAAAAATATAAAAGAAAAAGAGTTGATTTAGGCCTTTACAGTTCCAGAGGATTAAAAGTCTTTTGGCTCATTGAGGGGGAGAAGGCTGGGCAAGTGGCAAGGCCAAGAGCGAAAAGGTGAATTCACATTTGTCCTAACAGAGGGCCCAGGAAGCCAAAAAGTATCGATACGTCCAAGAAGCGGAGGAAGAAAAGCTCAGAAGCATGTGAACTCTGAAAAGCGCTCACTGAGTGGATGCCAGCCTCTCAGCAAGGTTGCACTCCTAAACCTCTGCCACATACAAAGTGCCACTAGCTGAGGACCAACATGTTCAAATTACTTGAGGCCTTGGGGACCATTTTTTTCCATTCAAATTGCCACAGATGACTAGTTTGCAATGTTTTTTTCCCAGTCTATAATAGTAGTTCTATTTTTTTTTTTTTTTTTTTTTTTTTTTTTTTTATTCTTGTATGTGTATGGAATGTACTGGTCGCTTGCTAGGTTTGTGCACCCGTGTCATGCACATGCCGCGGAGAGGTCAGAAGAGGGCATTGGGTCAGGGTCTCTGAACTGGACAGTATATACTCTGATGGCATTTTTTTTTTTTTTTTTTGTCTTTTTGAGACAGGGTCTCCCTGTAGCCCCAGTTGTCCTGGAATTCACTCTGTAGACCAGGCTGGCCTTGAACTCACAAAGATCCGCCTGCCTCTGCCTCCTAAGTGCTAGGATTAAAGGCATGTGCTACCACACCCTGCGGCATTAATTTTTAAAAATATTTTATTTTTATTTTATGTGTATGAGTATATCGCCTGGATGTATGTAAGTGCACCTGTGTTGTACAATACCCACAAAGGATAGAAGAGGGTGTCGAATTCCCTTAAACTGGAGTTATGGATTTTTGCTATCTGGCATGTGGGTGCTGGGAATGGAAGACCAGCCACTGCTCTTAAGTGCTGAGTCATCTCTCTAGCCCATATTGTATTAATTTTAATTATTTATATATTATTTTGTGCTGTAAGGAAACTTTTAAGCTTGATGAAGTCCCACTTATCAATTTTTGATTTTGTCTTTTGTTTTCATATATGAAAATCTTTGCCCAGACCAATATCTTAAAGTATCTCCCTAAGTTTTATTCTAATAACTTCATAGGTTCAGGTTCCATATTTGAGGCTTTGATGTATTTTGAGTTGATTTTTTGTATATGATGAGAGATAGATGCATGGTAGACAAACTTGACTGTCAATTTCAGTGGACTGAGAAAAGCTTAGGAGATGTTAATGATATATATTGCTGAGTGCTCCTATGAGGTCATTTCCAGGGATAATCAGATTATGAAGGCTCTGACTTAATGAAGTTTAACCCCATGTTGAATTCAAAATCTGAATAGAGACTGGGACATGGTAGAACTGTAGAAGACAGGGACATGTGTGAGGAAGCAGGCCACTGACCCCAGGCCCTTGGCTTTCCCTTGCGCTGGCCTTTTCCTGTTACCACTTTTCTTCCCATCTGATGTGATATGCACCACTCTATTCTGTCTGGCATAGTGGAGTGGTCCTGTTCTGGGACATCCTGTCTTTAAAATGTTTTATAAGGTACTTAGTTACAGTGACACAAAAGTCACACTTGGACTAGGTCTTTTCATACTGTTACGATTATTCGGTCAGTCTCCCAGCACCATTCATGGAAGAGACTATCCTTTTCCAAAATATATCTTGTTCCACTTTTGAAAATAATTTGAGTAAAGATATGTTTATTTCTGGGACTTTTCTTCATCTCCCCCACCTTCCCGCTTTTTTAGCGCAGGGTATTCAACCCCGGACTCACGTATGCCTGGGCAAGTATTCTACAACTCTACATCCAAGCCTTCTTTTCATTTCACACAGAGTCTAAATCGCCCAGGGTGACTTTAGACTCACTGTAGCCCAGGTGGGCCTTAACTCAGGAATCCTTTCTCTGCTGCTTGCCAGGCATGGCATCTGAGTTCTTTATTCCTTTCCTTTAGTCTATGTTTCTAGTTTCTTGGTATTACCAGGTTGTTTAACTTACCAGCTTTGTGTTTTTTGTCAAGATTGCTTTGGATATTTGGGGAATTATATGTTTCCACACAGTTTTAGGAAATTCTTTTCTATTTTTATGAGATAGTAGTTACTACTTTGAAAAGAATTGCACTGGCACCATTGGCAACATTGGGTAGGATGGACCTAAGTACTATTAATCCTTTCAATCTATGTACATGGATCCAATTTCCATTTGTTTGTGTTCTCTTTAATTTCTTTCATCAGCGTTTTATAATACCATTGTAGAGATCACCTGCTTTCTTTTCTGAAATTATTCAGAGTTTTTGCTGCTGTTGAGTTTCTTTTTATTTGTTTTATGTTTCTAGCTATGGTGAATGGGCTTTCTTTCCTTCATAGCAATTTTTCTTGAGCATATTAAAAAGTTGATGCTTTTTATATGCTGAAATTGTTCAGATTTTTCTACATCCATTAACATAACGAGAAGGCTTCTGTTCTTCTCGTTATGTTAACATTATGTTCCATTTATTGATTTGTGCCTGTTGTCTCATGCTTACATCCATGGGATAAACCCCACATGATCAGAGTGCATAATTTATTTTGTGTGCTCTATTTGATATGCTAACATAAAGAATGAACTTTCTATATTTTATGGCTTGCTTTGAGAGAGCAAAATTCTTGTTTCAGTGGCTTGCGTTGGGAAAGAAGAATTTTCGTTTCTTTGCATTTGTGTTCATGCACACATGTGTTGTTGATTAAGGCATAAACTGAATGAAGGGCTCTTGGACCTATTAAGCACATATCTACTACTTACCTAAATTCTCAGCCCAGGAATTCCATATATCTGGGGTAAAAGAAGAAAAAGTGAAAGAAAGGTATAAGATGTTCAAGGTGATCCTGCCTCTCATACCTTCCTGATCTCCTTCATTTCCAATCACTTTCATCTTTTGGCTGTCATCTTCTGAACCCTGTCACTAGGCCCATCATCTTCATGGATACCTCATGGTTCAAGATGACTTCCAAAACTGAGTCATCCTGTCCACATTTCATGCAAGACAAAGGAATAAAAGAGGAATAATATTGGAGTTCTGTTCATTATTAAGGACACTTCATAAAAGATATGACTTAAGATCCTTCAGTCTATCTACTGTTTATTCTTGGAAATAGCCATAAAACATCACAGTTATAAGTCACAAAACATCACAGTTATAAGAAAAGTTATATATTATAGATCATAAATGAATATATGCTATCTCATTAAATGAAATAGAGGGGATTATTATTAAGAGAAATGGATAAAATGCTTATTAAGTAAGCCATTAGCAATCTCTACAAGATAAATAGCATTCATTTTTATAATCTAAATGAAATGGAAACCACAGAGAGATTCATGCAATGTAGAAAATATAAGCATATGAAGCACAAGCGATTAGATATATAGGTATTTAAGCAGCGCTAATAGTTATGGTAGTACTGTCAGGCCATGAAAGGAAACAGCCAGAATTGACCAGAATCCAAGTCAACAGCTCCAGAGAGAGAGGACAGTTTTACTTCTCATCCACCTGTGCCCCTTTTCTAAGCCTAGGGAACAATCTGCAGAAGAGGGGGCATGGTAGAATGTAAAGGCTGCGATTGGGGTGAACGGTGAAACTACAGCGATGTAGTCTGGACACTCATTTGATCAACTTGATTGAACAACCTGTCACCCCCCACTGGATGGTGGGACTGTGGGGGTTTGGACACAACAGTCTGGAGATTGGTTTTGCACGAAGGATGCTTATACTCATGGATTATCACTTATAGCTAAAAAAATGAAAAAAAAAAAAAAACCTGAAAGATGCAGGACAGTTATGGCAGAATACATGATCTGGGATGGGGTGGGGGTGGGGGGGGAAGGGAAAGGGAAATATGCCTGATCTGAAGTGGAAAATGATGTATGAAATGCACAAACCATCAATAAAAATTAAATTAAAAAAAAGAAAATATAAGCATATATATTGCTTACCACATATAAAACCCTGACTTTAATACCCAAATTGTAAAAATTGAAATAAATAAAGTTAAAACCATAAAAATAAATTAATACTTAATAACAAATTCCAAAGGATATAAGGATTCATTGGATATAAAGTCATAGAGAACTTAAGTATTTGCAGTTTAAGGTAGTTGAAGAGACATGCTATGCAATACTGGAAGAGCCCTACATTAGATGGTGATAAGTATCAAATGAGTCCTGTACATATTGACTTGGCAGTGCATTTAATATACTTAAATGTCAAGTAGGTCGCTAAGTACATAATTTTAAAGTAAATTAAAAAATTATTGGCATATAAACAGCAGCTGAAGTTGCAGACAACTGACAAAACCAAAGATAGAGGAACAAAGACGGGGGCGGCAGCGGGGGTGGGGAGTGGCCTAGGCTCAAGATGTAAGGAATCCCCAGTCAGGCATGGTGGCACACATTTTTATTTCCAGCATTCAAGAGGCTAAGGCAGGAGGATTATTGTTCAAGGCCAGCCTGGGTTACACAGAGACACTCTATTTCAAAATGAAAAGAAAAATAAGAAACTCCACTGACTAGAGACATTGAAGAAGATAATGTTTCAAGAAAACTGGACATACCTGAATAACAAGGTAGGATGACACGGGGGCGGGTAGGCAGTGAGTGGAAGGCAATGGAGCAGAACGCCTTCAAAAGTCTCTCACTAGCGAGCTCAGTTCAAACCATTCTTAGGAGACCTCTCCAATTGTCAAACTATTTGAAAGGTCGCTGAGGAAGGGGACAGCAATGTCCCTTATTTTCATAAAATCCTGTTAAGAACCTTCCTATTAACTGTCTAGTTTTTTGTTACTGAGCATCTTAGTGTTGTGGTCAGTGCATCCTTTTGATCGTTTTTGTAGCAAATCTTTTTTTTTTATTGAGCTCTTTGTGCATTTCCTATAACATTTCTTAATCAAGTTTAGATCCATTCCCCCTTCCTTGCCCCCCAACCTGCCAGAGCTCATGCATTCTGCCATACATGCCTTTTATCTTTTTCTAAGTCTTTTTTGAAATTTTTGGGTGCAGAAGTTTATTGTTTGGGGCAGAAGTTTACTATTTCAGTCACTTCCTTGATGCAGTCTTTTTTTTTATTTTAAGTTTTGTGCATTTCATACATTTCTTAGTCAAATTTAGACCAATTCCCCATTCCCTGCCCCATCCCACTCCGCCAGAGCCCATGCATTCTGCTCCCACATATTTTCATTTTTTTCTCAGTCTTTTTTTCTTTTTAATTTTTTAACACAGAAGTTCACTGTTCGGGGCAGAAGCTTACTGTTTCAGTCAGTTCTTTGACCTAGTCTTTGCTGTTGTTGTTCCTTTCAATTTGTATTGCTTAAAAACATGCATATATACATACCACACATATACCAAAATTATGACATCTGAAAATAAACTATAGATTATTTCCAAAAAGAAATAGGACTCACAATTTAACCGTAGGGTTGTATGCAGGTAGAGAAAAAACATTACTTTACATTCCTACATTACATAGTAAGTTGATGAGTAACATCAAGTATTATATTTACTATCAAAGAAAGCAAAAAAAGAAGAATTATTCAGTTTGCCTTACTCATTCATATATGGTGCTAGGATCCACAAATGAGGGACACCATACATCTTTTGTTTTTCTGGGACTGTGTTACTTCACTTTGCATGATGGCTTCTAGTTCCATCCATTTGTCTGCAATGTTCTTGATGTCAATTCTCTTTTCTGCTGAATAGAATTCCATTGTGTAGATGTACCACATTTTCTTTATCCACTCATTAGTTGAGGGCCACTTGGGTTGCTTCCAGCTCTTTGCTATTGTGAAAAGAGCTGCAATAAACATAGATATACATGTATCTCTGTGATAGGATGAGTCTAGTGGGTATATACCCAGGAGTGGTATGACTGAGTCAGGTGGTAGGTTCATTTTGACTCTTTTAAGAGTTCTCCACACTACTTTCCATAGGGGTTGTATGAGTTTGCAATCCCACCAGCAGTGAATGAGTGTTCCCCTTTCTCCACACCCTCTCCAGCATTTAGTATTCTTTGATTTCTTGATCATAGCCAGTCTTACTGGAGTAAGATATCTTAAAGTGGTTTTAATTTGCAGTCCCTTAATTATTAGAGATGGTGAAGACTGAGTATTTTTGTTGTTGTTGTTCCTTCCAATTTGTATCTCTCCAAAATATGCATACATATACAACCACACATATACCCAAATCATGACGTCTTTCATGGATATGTCAAGTCTTTTGGCCAGAAAACTGACACAGAAGGAAAAGTTCATCACATTATGCTTCAAAAATATTTTGAAAAATGTGGGCTGGACCTTAGAAGTAATGCGCCAGATACACATGGACTGGCAAGGAACTGCAGAGTGGAATGATTTGCCTGGGCAGCCAGTGAAGGATTTGAAACTGCTAGGCTTTTTCACGTAGATGGTATACTGACAGTTTAGTGACCCTTTCAGGCACATGATATATAAAATGGTAAAGTCTATTCTTGAACATTAAAATGAAGGGGTAACAAGATTATATAACAAACACAGGGCGAGAGATGAGAGAGAGAGAGAAAGAGAGAGAAAGAATGAGAGAGAATATCAGAGGTTTATGGAAGCTAAATAATGAAGCAGTCAGTTTTAATCCTTAATAAAGATAAGGAATCTGGAAATGAGAGGAAAAGATGGTTTCCCCAGAGCTTATAGGGTTATGAGTTGAAGGATCAAGGGATTCATTGGATATATGGAAATAAACAGAATGAGTAAAGGAAAGCTCAGGGTTAGTTTTATGAATCCTGTGTGTTTGTTGCTGGGTGTGGTGGTACATGCCTTTAATCCCAGTACTGAGGAGGTAGAGGATCTCTGTGAGTTCAAGGCCAGCCTGGTCTACATAGAGAGTTCCAGGACAGCTGAGGCTGCAGGGAGACCCTGTCTTTTAAAAAAAAAAAAAAAAAAAAAAAGAACTACAACTGGTTTTGCAGGTCGCCCTGGGAATATGGATGTCATTATTACCTCTATGAGCCACAGGATCTTCAAACTTAAGTCATAATATAATGCCATGTCCATAGTGACTCAGAGAACGTAATGAACCCATAAAAACCATCATTCTCCCCCTCTTCTTATCTCATTTTTCTACATGTATAAAAAATTTGTTTCTGTCTTTTGAGGTCCATTTTTTTCTTTGAAAAAAATTCTAAGTAGACCAAATTGTATAGCATGTGCTGATGTCCGACTCTTATATCGTTTCCACAAATGTTAGTCTTGTTCACACAAGTACTATTAACCATCAAATGATTCATCATATACAATTTCTAATATGGGATAAAAGTGAATGATGGGTTCTGTTCTTCCAGCTGTTCCTAAGCAGACAGAACTTAGTCAGGTTTTTTAATCCAACCAGTCAAGTTCTTTGAGCCCTGACCTCTGCTCCTTTTCTCCCTTACAGGAATCCATCCTTGCTCTCTTTGGAAATAAATTATTCTATGCTGTCTAGGCTGAAATGTTAACTTGTGTGATCTAGACTCCCACAAAAGCTATTTAATTTCTTTTAGTTATAATTATTTATGGGAATACTCTACCTTGATCATCTACTAGGGACAAAGTCCTCTTAGGGAAGACAACTTCTCATTCATCTCTGGGTCTAAAGCCTAAGAAAGTACAGTCTTACAGCACCACAAACCCTGAAATAATCTCCTCCATTGGACTCAATAATAATGACTTGTTATATGGTGGAGTATCTCAGCTGTCCCGCGCTGTGTAGTCTCGCCGGCAAGAACTTCATGCGGACAACAGGATTCTTATGTGGTAATATTTATTGTGCACAGCTCTTTTGTGAGAAGGGCCCCGAAATGGGGAAGAAGGCACCGTTTATATAGTAGTCCAGAGGGTTCAGGTATGCTCTGGATTGGTGCACCGTCTGATGCCTTATTAGCATGCCCAAGGCGCGGGCCAAGAGAACGCGGGCCCGGGAGCACAGTTTGCCCAATGCAAAGGCAACGGCGGGAAGCGGCTTTTGTTGTTCTAGCAACTCAGGAAGTCAGCGCCACCTTAGGGCGTGGTATAGCACACATTGAGTGGTAGGCTGCCAACAGTTCCCTCTTTCTGTTTTAATAGAGCAGGTCTCTGGGCCGCAGCTGCGACATGACCTGTCAGAGACTTTATTAAAATTGGCTGGGAGAATACCTGTCTTAGGTTGCCCCTGCCGAGGTATTCCTTACCCGTCATGGGCGGGGAACGACAGCCTTTTGGTTTGTTCTCTGTCTTATGTTGGTAATACTTGCAGCAGTTCTTACCCGTCATTGACTACTTCTCCAGCATACTAAGCCCAATGTTTGGGGAGGAGCCTGCTTTCAAAGCCGCAATAGCCTGTGCAATAATGACTACTTTATCGCGCTGCTGCTGGGCACGGAGCCTACACGTAATCCAGAGCATAATTATAGTCCCTCCACATAGAAATAGGACAAACCCTGCCACCCCTGCCCCTTGTTTGAAGTGTGAGACGGCAGCATTAATCCAGGAGGCCAGTCCTCCAGCAAGGGAGGCGTCCACTATAGTCGAGTTTACGGTGACAATCGCCATTTGGAGTTGATTCATCAAGCTGTCAAATTCTCCTGTCCAATTTCCTAAAAGATATCTAGACAATTAGTTAGACAAATTTGTTGCCCTTGTGAAGTTTTGATATTGGATTCTGGTCACACATAGGCCAGACTATTTCCACTCACAGCCAAGCTGGGCTAGCTGCCATAGTTTTTTATCAAATGTAGGAGAGTAATTCCAAAATTTGTAAAAGGAAACGGCCGTTGTTAGTTTTCGGTCACGATTGACTCAACCCTGACTGGCATACCTGTTCAAGTGGGGTCAAAGACTGTTTCCCCGGCCAGAAAGAAGGGGGAACAATTAGGTTGAGACAACACTTTTTTTCCTCTCTATATATAATACAGATTACATAAAAGGCAGACAAACCACATTTATGGAAAGCAATGAAACATTTGGTTGTGTGGAGATTGTTTAGTTCTAATACTAGTAGTACAGAGTTAACAGAGCATATTTTTACTCCTTATGAACTTGCAGTTAATCTGAATATTTTGGTTATGTTTTTATAACTCGCTGGAATAAACGGGTAGCTTGTTTTTAAATCTTCTACTGAAAATTAATTTGAAATAGCTCTTTTTAAGCATTGATATTTAGAAAAAAAGTAAAAATCAAATGGTTTTATTGTTGCTTTTTTGACTTTGGTAGCGTTTACACACAAGCGTTTGATCTTCAGAATACCCTTGAGTTCAGTAGATAGAAAAAACCTTTTTTAATGAAGTTCATTGTACAATGAAATTTTCAGCAGTTCAAAATTAAGACTGTAAAAAATACATGCAAAACAACTTTTTTGAAAACACTTAACTTTGAACAAAGCACCAAAACTACACAAATGCAGACTTGGGAACAGTTGCCTCATGGCATGTCGCGCTTCCGGGGAACAAAAGGAGGTGGTGCATTTCCCAGTGGCATAAGGCTGGAGGAGCGAAGGCAGGGGAGCGGGAAAAGCTATGGGACCTGTTTACTTTCAGTTTATAACCTTTTCTTTCGCGCGTTTTGGCGTGGGCGAAAGTGTTCATTTTTTGTACCGGGCTGCTTCCTCCTTTAATTCCTCCTCCTCAGATTAGCAGTAATTATTCCATCATTAGAATCCGGGGGAGATCACTCTAATGTTCAGGGGGGGGGGGGGCTTGTAGGTCTCTAGAGATAATTATAAAGGTAAAAACATAATCTCCTAGCATCCTCTTTTTCTTATCAATGCGCATCTAACCTGTTCACTCCCGTTCTGTTTCTGACATGCTTTCCCTGAAAGGTCCGCAAGGGATTGTGTCTTCCTAAGTTCTTTCTTCTTAAACCAATCTATTACAAGGCAATTACAACAGCCAATAAAATAATAGGAAGCTTCCAATCCCTCTAGATCGTCAGAAGAACAAAGCATATCTCAGAACTTAACTTAACTGGCCACACGTTTGAACCCGTCTTCAACAAAGTGAAGGGTCTCTCGGCCTGCCAGCAACAATGTCAGGTTCCCGGGTCTTCGGCACCACTTGTCCGGTTTCGGCCCTGTCGTGCCTGTAGTCTCGCCGGCAAGAACTTCACGCGGACAACAGGATTCTTCTGTGGTAATATTTATTGTGCACAGCTCTTTTGTGAGAAGGACCCCGAAATGGGGCAGAAGCACCGTTTATATAGCAGTCCAGAGGGTTCAGGTATGCTCTGGATTGGTGCACCGTCTGATGCCTCATTAGCATGCCCAAGGCGCGGGCCCAGAGAACGCGGGCCCGGGAGCGCAGTTTGCCCAATGCAAAGGCAACGGCGGGAAACGGCTTGTAGTTGTTCTAGCAACTCAGAAAGTCAGCGCCACCTTAGGGCGTGGTACAGCACACATTGTGTGGTAGGCTGCCAACACTCAGCCTTTCATGGAAAATGGTAGAGCATTTCTTTATAATGAAGAGTGATTTTTAGCATAAGTCTCAATACACAATAAATGTTTGTTTCCATTACTTGCTGAGCACAACACACTTTTAATAAGTGTTTGTTAAATCACTGACTTAGTCATTAAGATTACATAAGAATCTGACCACTAAAATGCATGAAGCAACCATGGATAGTTAAAGTCACAGAAGAAATGATATGAAAATGCAATTATTTTTATTTTCATATATATCGTGTAGTTAATCACCCATTTCAGGTTTGAACTTATAAATGTCAGGTTGTTAGATCCAGAGGCATTGAAATGCAGAGACACCTAAGACCGGTGGTGCCCAGGATCCTGCCCTACCAAGCCAGTCTTTAGCTATGCTAAAACGGGCCATCAAATCTTCCGCCTTTCTGGAAGCCAGACTCCAGACTCCTGCAGAGTGCGCTACCCATCCCCACTCCCATTGAATCCGGCCCCCACCTTCTCCTTTAAATTCCCAAGCCAGACGCCATTCTGGGCTTGGTTCTACCTCTCCCCTGAGCCTAGCCCCGGCTACTCTGAATTAAACTTTGCTCCAAAGAGCTTAGACCTCGTGGCTTTTCATTCCGGGGGGAGCGTGCCATAACCTTACAATAAAAACATGTTTTGTTTATTAACTAATATTCTATTCCTATGAACAATGATATTCATAAGATAATTCTCAAATGACATCAGATAAATGACACAGGTTCAGCTTTACTTGAAAAGGTATACATAATATTGCAGTGTTTATATCTGTACGATGAATAATAAATCAAACTCCTTATTAAGGCTAATTATATTTATAAGATAGAAAATTAACATGAGAAGTATTAGGCATAAATATCTAACCAAATCAATTGGGACTGAGAAGTAATTATTTTATGAGCCTTTTCTTGTTCTAGAGAGAAACAGATAATTTGTTAAGAAATAAGTGGGGGGGGGCTGGAGAGATGGCCTAGCGGTTAAGAGCACCGACTGCTCTTGCAGAGGACCCGGGGTCGATCCCCAGCACCTACATGGTGGCTGAGAACCGTCTGCGACTCCAATTCCGGGAGAACTCCAGTTCCAGGGGAATCCGACACCCTCTTCTGACCTCTGCGGCATTGCACACATGACATGGGTGCACAGACTTACATGCAGACAGTACATTCATATACATAAAAAATAAATAAATAAAATTTAAAAAATTGTTAAAAAAAAAAAAAGAAATAAGTAGGAGGTACTTTCACCCAACACTGTACTTTATTCCCTTTACATTCTCATAAGCAAACGTTCAGTGAAGGAAAGGGGTTATGACTCTGAGATCAAGGAGTCTGCATACCTGAATCTCTCTCTCAGACTACAGAAAGGAACAATAAAAAACACATGACTCCTTTAATCTCAAAATCACCCTCTCCTATTATAAAAAGTTTGATTGGAAAATGATATATGTTGCAAGATATAGGCATCGTTGCAAAGCAAATATTATATATGTATATTTCTTTCTTGAAAGTGTTTTCCAGACATATAGCCATTGTATTTCACTAGATAGAAAAGATACTTTATTTTAAATAAATATTCATGGCTTTTAACATCAAGCCGACTTCTAATATATGGATTTTATTTGCCCTTCATTTCCTTTTTTTCATATAAATTTGTATGTCTACTCTAAATTTATGAATGAAACTGCATTTATTATGTATACCATGATGTACATACATATTATGGGATGGCTACATCTAACTAAGCAACCTGCATCATTTCATAGAGAAACATTTTTTATGGTGCTATCCCTTAACACCCAGTCTCCTAGCATTCCTCAAGGATACAATGCACCATATCTGTGGTCAAACTTGGTGTACAATAGATCCTTTGAACTTCTTCCTCCCAAGTGTTGTGATGGTGTTCTGTGTCTTTTGAACAATATCTCCACAACTACCCCAGTCTCTTATGATCACTATTCTATTTCTAGTAAGATCAACTCTGTTAGGCTTTATATATGAGTGAGGTCCTGGTGCACTTGTGCCTATTTTATTTACTTAGCATAGTGTCTTTCCAGCTTCATCCATGCTGCTTTAACTCACAAAATCTTATAACTGAATGGTATCCCACTAAAGGATGCAGTGAGTTGTCCTAGTCTTGGCTTTCTAGTCATTCACTTTTATCATACAAATTTCCCAGGAAGACTTCACAAAGATAAAATGCTGTGGGGGGGAATAAAATTATAGGTAAGGGAATCATTTAGAAGAGCATTTTAATCATCTCATTGAAGTCTTGATGAGGGCTTGAATTAAGATTAAGTTCCATTGTCCAAAAATAACTTTTTTTATACTTAATAATTTTTTACTGCAAGTTCCAATTGTAAAAGCATTTCTGTTAAATGGACTTAGAATTTAATGAAGCAAGAAGCTATTGAAATCTAAAGGTTACAGGGAGAATGTAGGTGACACACTCAGAGTTACCAGAGTAGAAACATAAATTCACTTGAGTTTGAGTCCTGGAGCCTTGCTGTGATTATTCAGTACAGGAGGGGAAGGTCTGAGAACCCTGAAGCAGTGAACTGGGAGAAAGAAGGAGCTAGCCTGAATGATTGGAGAGGCAGAAGGTAAGACCACAGAGCTACAGAATGTTCAAGTTGAATCTACACATCGTGTCAGCGGCAGCTCTCCAGTAAGTCTCCAGAACTGCCCAAAGAGCAGTTTCCCAAGGGCTGCTGGGATGCCACTGAATTGGAAGCATCACTGTGAAGGGGAATCAAGTGTCAAAAGAAAGAATCAAAGTTACAAGAGTTGTTTTCAAGTTTGAAAAAATGAGCACAGCAAGGAATTTTAGCTGTGGAGATGTTGAGGGTTGGTATAGCTAACAGATTGATAGCATTAGAGGTGTGGGTACAGAGATGTGCACATTTGTCAAAATTCACCCATGTACATCTCCAAGGATTTATCCCAGGAAAAAAATTATGCGCCCCCCCCCCAACCTGAGCAAAATGTTGTTAAAAAGGACTGTGTTTCACCGGGCGTGGTGGCACACGCCTTTAATCCTAGCACTTGGGAGGCAGAGGCAGGCAGATCTTTGTGAGTTCAAGGCCAGCCTGGTCTACAGAGTGAGTTCCAGGACAGCTGGGACTACAGGGAGACCCAGTCTCGAAAAGACAAAAAAATAAAATAAAATAAAAGGACTGTGTTTCACTTAGGTGTACATGCTGCTGGAAATACAAAAAGCACATTTATGTTGAATGACCTAATCTGAATACAAAAATATTAAAGTGCTTCATGTGATATTAGATGACTAAGAGGTTAGAAGAGAAATGAGCCTAGAATTGTACCCTTATCTTGATAAATATATGTAAATATATACGAATAGATAGATGATTGATGAAAGATGACAGATGTATGTATGTCATACATATCATCTTCAGGCTTAATCATGCTTTGTCCTCTTTAGGTATGGTGTCTGGAAAGGGGAATATCAAAGGAAAAGATAAGTAGACACTGTCTTTTTACATTTCTTTACTTACTTTTCAACTGGCATATGATCAGTTAGTATTTTCAGAAGCAGACAAAGGCATTTTGTTTAATGGAGAAGGTGCATTTTAGAGAACAGAAAGAACAGTAAGAAAAACTGAACAGAGGAAGAAGGCAATGGTGACGGGACATAGTATTCCTTAGCAAACAGGGTAGATAGAGTTCAGGAGAGAACTAGAGTAATCCATGTGTGCACTGTTGACCTTCTTTAATAAACACAGCAATAAATAGATAGATGTGCCAACCCCAGGCTGACAAAGTGGCCAGTGTAGGAGCAAATTCACCCTACCCTTACATGCTACCTTGCTCAGAGCCTAGATGTGGGTGACACAGTTTTCTGAAGGAGGCCATTGTTTGGCTGTGTGCTGAAGGCCTCAGAAAGGCATCTAGGTGGTGCATCTTTCTGACTATCAGAGTTCGCTTTTGTACCATCGGTCTCTATTTATCCAGAGATGCTCAACAAGCAGTTCTTAGTGAGGGAGGCTGTCTTCCCAAAGGCTGGGAAGCTAGTGAGTGTGGCCCCTGGAACTGGAACCTTGTGGGAGGCTACAGCTGTTCCTCAGCTGTGATTTCTTCATTGGCTATCCTTCTTAAGTTTCTTTCATTCCTTTTAATTTATTTTCTTGTCTATATTATTTTCTTCACAGGAAAACAGAAACAATACAAAAGGACAATAACAATACAAAGCAACAAGGACAAAAAAGGGGGATTTCCATTTCTTAGTCTGGTGAAATAAAGAATCTGTGGGGCTTGGTAGGTACTTCTCTTTTTTTCCCTTCTCTCTTTTTTTTCTTTCTTCTTTTCCTGCTCTTTTGGGGCTACCAGAAGGATATGTGTTTACTGGGTAGTCCAGGAAGCCTTGAATTCTCAGTTGAGAAAGAGTCTGTTTAATTTGGGAGCTCTCATCCCTAAACTGCCTAATCAATTTTTAGCTCCTGTTTAGTTATGTTACTCTCTGAAAAGGGTCACCCAATTGCCCAGAGGGAATCGGGACACCAATGACTCTGAGAAGGGACATTGGATGTGGCAACTAGGGTATCCTCCATTCAGGGGGTCTATCTAAAAGACTCCAAAGCATAACTATAGCAGGGGGGGAGGGATTCCTTGACTGGTGCCCATGAAAGTGAAATGAAGGCAGGAGTAGTTAGGTACATGATCTAGACGGGGACCAGAAGAAGTAAGAACAGGGTGAATTCCAATGTCCAACTTAAAAGTCCATTAGAATTTCTTGACCAGGGGTTTCAAAGTGTCCATTTATTAGGTTTCTCCTTCTGTTCATTTGACCATGATATCTGCACTCAAGATCTGCTTTTCAGGCTTTTTAATAGTCAGGATATGAGTTTCCATTTAGATAGTTGCTAGAAAGAAAGAGGAAATTTTATTAGTTAGCATTAATTAACAGCAATAGTGGACTTGTCCTTTGGCTGCAGGTGACTCTACTGTGAATCAAAGCCAAGACCAAAGCCTGTTTAACTCTACTGTGAATCAAAGCCTGTTTAACATTATTTCATATAACTTTACTCCCAATATGTGGAGGCACAATTTTTCAAGCTTTAAAAAAGAAATGTATTGACTTTTTATCTTTTGGTTATATTTTCTTTTTTTGGTTGCTTAAGTCCACACAGTTAGCACAGATTAACCAAACTTTGTGTGTGCTGAAGGCAGATCTCGGTGACTTACCCCATGTATGAACCAGATAACTGAATCCTTGGTTACCCCGTATTTCTCTTCCAGGAATTGATGTACCAATTTACAACATGCCAAAATATAATCATTTTCACTCCCAGTGTGGGATAGCAATTCCGTTTCCTTCTATTGAAAGCTTTGCTAACCTATGCCAAGAAACTTGATTCTCCTATTTCTACTCATTAATTCCTGGCTTTGAAGTATCCCCAAAGAAGCTTTATCTCATCATTCAATGAGATGCTTACTGTGGCCCCTGGAAAAGTGTGTACTTCTTAGGTAGGAAATAATGCTACAGAAGTAAGAGCTGTGAAGCCAGGCAGTCTCTTTGTGCTCACAGGGAGTGAAGGTAAGTGGAGATGGTTCTCCCTCTACTCTTGGCTCTTAAAATAAGGTGTCATGTGACAGGCACCAATTCAATCCACAGGCAGCCTTCTGCAGGATGCATCCCAGCTTCAAGACCATCGTGTTTCAGCTGACAATCCAGATATGTCTCTTGGAATATTTTATCAGGCCAGATCACTTTGAACTCACTAAACACAAATATCCATTAGATAAGATAATCAAAGATTCTTTCCAGAGAGAAGTACATTCCGATTCCATATCTGATTTTATGTGAAGTTATATCCTGCTATCTCAAACACTTGCTGCCATTAGGTAATGTTCTAAGACAAGGGCTTATGTGCAGAAAAGCAGTCATATCTGTGAAATTTAGGTTTGCTTCTTGGAGAGTAAAGTGCTATATCTCCCATAAGGGGCTCAAAGTCTTCAAGTTTCTACACAGCAGTGTGTTGGGGTCCAGGATGAATAGTGTCCTATCAGGCTTCAGCCACTGGTTTTATTGATAACAAGATAAAAATGTAGCAGAACAAAAGGCCTAAATCAGCCCTCATATTTTTTTATCTCTCATAGTCACTCAACTTCTGTGTTCATCATAATTTCACTGGAGGTTCCAGCACAAAGCCTAGCTGACATCAACCCACTGATCAATTTAGGTGCTTAATTCTTAGTGACTCATGTTAAGTACTCTCTTTTTTGGACCGTGACATAAACACCTTCCCACTTTATGGCTACTTACCATATCTACCCATACTTCTATATTCCAGACCCCTTGGTCTCTAATCCCCCCTCTTTCCCTCCCACGCCGCTAACTAGAAGTCAGGTCATTCCTACTGCCTGTGAGTGGTGCACTTTCTAACCTTAAGCCACACATTTGCTTCTGCTATGTGGGTGCCCTACCCAGAGCTCTTCCCATTAGCAGGAAAGTTCTTCACTACTGTTTAGAAGGCTGCCTCTAAATAAGGCTGCTGAGTGAACTCATTAGTACCCAACCTTCAGATTGGCTATATGGGATCCCTCAGGCAACTGTACATGTGTAACTAGTACAGCACAGTGGATACAATGGCTTTCTCTGGTGCAGGTCAGGCTTGACCTGAGGTGCACTGTTTCTATTTGATAGCACATTACAAAGAGGCTGCCTGCTGCAGAGACTTGTAGTGGTAGACAAGTTCCAGATCATGAGTAACAATTTCAGATGACTCATCATTTGATCTTTGATGATCACGTAGCTATTCTCTTTCCCAGATCACAGTAGGCAGATAATTTCCAGAAGGTATAAGTACTACACTGTGTCTGGCATGATTTTGCAACACAGGGAGCTTCACCAGGGTTGCTATAGGCTGCCGTTTTATATATATGTGTGTGTGTGTGTGTGTGTGTGTGTGTGTGTGTGTGCTCATATATATGCTGGTGTGTGTGTGTTTGTGTGTGTGGTGCATATAAGTGTATATTTCACTAACACTGATATCAACAACCAAATAAAGACCACTGGATTGTGCTTCTCAGAATGCAAATGTACTTACTACAGGAACTTTTCTTCCTGTGGGTACCACCTATAAATAGCATCTTTACAAATGCTTCAGGAAATGGGTCACAGTAATGTTTGTACTGAACTATGTTTTTATAAACTATGCTACCTCTAAACCCAGAGATAAACTGATGAAATCCTTCCCTTTACATGGTAGGGGGGTTGAAAAGTATAGTGATTTACCATTAGTTTGGAGAGCATGTTGTAGGAACCTTAGGACCATTACGTCATAAAACATTTTTATAGAAGTGGAAGGTTTCTAACACAAAGCATGCTTCTTTCTCCCACCTGGCAGAGTGACAGGTCTTGCCAGAGCTCTACTGTGTTAGCCAACCATTGGTCAACCAGCCTAGTAGTTTAATGTGATCAGTGTCCTGTCAGTATGATGTTTTGTAAAGTGTTCAGATGGATAGATTTCCTCATAATTCTTCATAAGTGAGAGAGGACAGGAAAGTTAGTGTGGCCTTGGAGCGAAACTCCAAATGTGCATTTTGTCCTTTAGATGTGAAGGTGAGATGGATCTCTTCTGAATGATACAGAACAGAATCTATTCAGTAACTTCATGCTGTGTATGTGTGACTGCACTAATTTACAGCAAGGACACCATTCCTCACCTGCAGGCAGTACCCAGGGCTAGTACTTGGTTGAGCTTGTAGTAATTTAGATTCAGTCCTCATAAGTTACCCATTTTCTGTTGGATTCAGTTCAGCAAATTGAGATTTATTATCATGACTACTACCCCTGCCTCCTTTAAGCCTTTGATGATGTCTCTAATCTCCTTAGCTCTCTGTCATTCTCCCTGCTGTGTGATATTTCATTTCACTAATTTAACTAGTGAGAATGGATTAGGTTCACAGACTTTCTTTAGGCCTTCTCACTCTAGTGTCTTTTACCTCAAAAGCCAATGGTTCCATGCGGAAATTGTTCTAACTGTCCAGCTGCATTGAGTGCATGTTCCCGTCTTATCAAAATTCATTCATTGAAACTCTACCTCACTTTGGTGATAGTTATTTGGATATAAAGAATACTAAGGTGATTCAGTTTAGATGAAGTCATAAAGGTATTTGGATTGGTGCCCTTAAGGAAAACATGAGGATAGCCAGCACTCTCCTGACCACATAAGAACACAGCTAGAAAATGGCCATCTGCAGAGCAGGATTCAGGCCTTTATCAGGTACATGGTCATGTTGAAGCCTGGTCCTTCACTTCAGGCTTCTGGAACTACCAGAAACAAATGTTTGTTCTTTAATTCACACAATCTATAGTACTCTATTGTAGCAGCCTAAGTAATCAAAGACATCAGTGCACTAATCACAGAGAATAAAGGACCACTAAATGGGTGGTCATGAAAGAAAGAAAACTTACGTAGCTGGACCTTCGCAGTACTCCGCTTATTTAGAATCCAGCTTCCCAAAGTCTCTGAAGGGGCATGGTACATCACTGGATCTCTGGATGTTGATGTCAGTTCATACACTGTCCGTCAGACCATGTGCTATGTGATTGTCCTTCTTCCTAACATATGACTAAAGATTCCTTCACGGAACAAATGTAAAAATCGCTTCAGTCTAATTGTCCTGGTCTTGCAGAATTGTTTCTCCAGTCCCCTGTGTAGTAAAACCTGCTCTGAATGGAAATAGTAAGCTTCTGATTTTTTAAATAATCTTTGTTAACAATTTTTAATAAAAATTTAGTGGAAATGTAACTAATGGGTTTTCTTATTACATTTTCTTTTTTTCTTTTTTCTTTTCTTTTTTTTTTTTTTTTTTTTTTTTTTTTTTNTAGGGACTAGGATCATGCTCATTTTTTTTGGTCTTTTTGAGACAGGGTCTTCCTTTAGTCCCAGCTGGCCTGGAGTTCATTGTGTAGACCAGGCTGGTCTTGAACTCAAAGAGATCTGCCTGGCTTTGCCTCCAGAGTGCTGGGATTAAAGGAGAGTGCCATCACAGTGGGCCATTTTATTACATTTTCACACACAAATAGGGCAACTCTACCCCTCTTTATCTTACAGTGGTCTGCCTCTGTTTCTGTTGCTGGTCTAATAGTGGAAATATATATGCCCTTCTTCTTCTAACTCATGGTTTCCCTTTGTTCATTGATCATGTCCATAACCCTGATTCCCAACCAAGCTTGATAATCACAGCAATTGCACTATCCTGATCTTGGGTAGTTAAATTGGCTGAGTACTTTATCAGCTTCATTGCTATCAATGAGCCAAGGTCTGTAACAGTCTCTTGCATTCAGGAGAACTACCATGAGCATTTTAGTGATATGAACTCTCTTCCCACAGCATACTTTTTAAAGCCTTGTTAAATGCTACACTGCGTGAACCTCCCAGTGGACTGCAATTACCTGGTAATTGTCTACAAGTGTCTATAATACACATTCCTATCCACCCACTTCCCAAGATGTTTTTAGTATTTTCCTTCAACATGTGCCATGGTAAATCCCCTGTTTCTGCTTTGCTAAAACCAGTATCAATCTCGATGTTGCTGTGAAAGTACCATTTTAGAAGTACTAAGAATTTCAACCAGTAGACTCTAGATAAAGCCCATTTCTTTCCATTGCATGGCTGAGATTAGTTCAATCAACTGAAGATCTTAAGATCAAACTTAATTACCTTGAGGAAGAAAGAATTCTGTTTAGACTTCCTAGAGATTTCACACTGCAATAGCCATCTCTTCTGACTTGCCATGACACCTTCCCCCCCCCCCAAAGTAAATCTACATGCTTTGTGTCTGGCTCTCTGTTATCTGCTGATAGCTACAGCATAGCAGGATGCTACAGCCATGTTAATGTTCCTATTAACCCAGGAGCTCTTCACTGGTTGTTGGGTATTTTATTTATGTAGAATCTGATTACCTGCGTAGTTGTCAATAACTTGATCATGAGAAAGTCCTACAAGGCAATGAAATCTTTGCTACCTTATCTTATTTCTTGATCTCCTTAAATAAGCTCCCATAGAATGGGATTAACATATCCAAACATGTGTCTATGCTAAAGTAACCTACCATAACTATTAGTGCTGCTTAAATACCTATATATCTAATTGCTTGTTCTTCATTAGTAGGATCGAAAGGTTATTCCTGGACAAACTGTCAGCCCATGAAAGGAAACAGCCAGAATTGACCAGAGTCCAAGTCAACAGCTCCAGAGAGAGTGGACTGTTTTACCTCTCATCCACCTGTGCCCCTTTTCTAAGCCTAGGGAACAACCTGCGGAAGAGGGGGCGTGGTAGAATGTAAGGGCTGCGATTGGGGTGAATGGTGAAACTACAGCAATGTAGTCTGGACACTCATTTGATCAACTTGATTGAACAAACAACCTGTCACCCCCCACTGGATGGTGGGGCTGTAGGTGTTTGGGCACAACAGCCTGCAGATAGGTTTTGCATGAAGGATGCTTGTACTCATGGATTATCACTTATAGCTAAAAA
>VZQC01006529.1:354696-366849 GCA_009823505.1 Rhizomys pruinosus
GAGAGAGAGAGAGAGAGAGAGAGAGAGAGAGAGAGAGAGAGAGAGAGAGAGACTCAGCTTAGAGGGTGAACTGGCACTGAGGAATGGCCAGAGAGAGTAATGTGGCACAATAGACCCTAACACAAGTGACAGAATGTATGAATTCTGGGGTGGGAGCTGTGGGAAGGTACCAATGGGGAAGCAGCTATGAAGGTGACTAAGACTGACTGAGAAATTATGTATGAATACACAGAGTTTCAATATGAAAATTATAATAAAAAATACAAGAGAGCAAACCTGGCTCTGACTTTCTCTGGTTTATCTTCCCTCTTCCACAATCTTCATGATGTTCTCTACCATGTGATGATGAAGTCAGAAAGCTCTGGCCAGAGCCCATCAAGTGCTGGTCTCAAGCTCTTGAACCCCAGAATCACAAGTTTAATTAACCTTTTCTTTCTTAAAAATATCCAGCCTCAGGCATTTTTTGTAACAATAGAAAACATAATTGTCATCAAAGAGTATGTTTTCTAAAAGTGGTACCTTACCTCTAGTCCCTTATCTCCTAAAGTCTATACTGGTTACTCTCCATCTAGAGATGGAGAACAAGGATATCTAGGGATCCTGTTACAAGGCAGGTAAGGTTACAGACTTTAAAAGAGAGAGATTATCTATGTGAGTTGAATCTAGACATAGGACACTTTAAAGACAGAGACCATTTTTTCCAATAAGCAATAATTAGCAGTGAAAGGAGAAATTCATGAAGTTCAATGTGTGAGACAACGGAGGCTCCATTGCTTTCTGAAGATGGAAAAGCCATGAGAGAAGGCATTCTGGTATCTTTTCAGAGACGACATGGTGGCTCATGCTTGTAATCCCAAGATTACAAGTCCAAGGCATCTTCCACTGCAGATCTTGGAGCAAACAAAACAAACCAAAAAGCACCCAACAACAAAATGAATGGGGACCTCAGCGCTATAGTGGCAATGTATGAATTCTTCCAGTCAATGTGAAGGAGTTTGGCAACAGGTTTCCCTAAAGGCTCTGAGATCCAGAGCAGAAGAACCAGCCAAACTCATTCAGCCATGCAAGTTCACAAATTTGTGTTATTAGAAGCCACAAACTTAGTGGCTATTTGTTACCTGATACTGACTTATGATTTCCTTGTAACAGGCAGCACATTGTGGAACAGAGATCAAGCAATTTCTGATTCTAGGCTTCTTGAGAGAAAGTTTCTGTGTTCTTTTGGAACAGGCCATCCCTCTCTGAGAAGCTCAAGTCACGTAGTGAAGCCATGTTTGGATGATCCTATCAGGAGACCCAGGTCATTGTTATCCATGTAGCAGACATGACTCAAGATGCTCTTAATCATGTTTAGCATTTTGGCATTGTGGCATGATCTTGTCATTTACAAAGGTCGTGATTGAAAATTACCCAGTCATGACACAAAAATATTTGAAATTTTTTTTTTTTTACCTTTTCAGCAAGTGTACATATGATTTTGGGTTTAGCCACATACGCATAGCTATCCTGGGGCATGGCTGCAGGTTAGACATGCTTGTTTGACATTAGTGTGTGGTCCTGTACTCTTCCTACCTGAGGCACCACATACCATAGCATCAACACATAACCCGGATCCCTGATCACTATCTTGCACACAAACCTAATGTGCACAAGACTGTTGCTGATTTGTACTTCTGCTTTTCTTTATGTCTACATAAGAATAACAAATGGAATGAAATAATGAAGGGAAAAGCCTCAAATAAAAGGAAAGGTAATCTTTAATGCTCCCATACCTACAGTGGAAAGTAAATAAATTTCTCCCTAGAATAGTAATTGGCAAGAGCTTCATTCTGCAGCTAAAATTTGATTGAATAACAGGGGACAAGAATACATTTTTGTCCTACTCTAGAGGAGAATCTCTACATGATAAATGGCTCTTCTTATGTCTAACCAAACATATCTATCTTATCTTAATAAGAGATTTATTTGAAATAAGATGACAGTTAAGTGATAAATTTTTCTATGAAAACTATTTCTGGATTTTGTAATTGTCCAATTTGTCCTTTAAAAGTGATTAATGAAACAAGTTTTCATTATCTTATTTTATTTCTGATGACTATTTATTTCCTAAATATGTACATATGTTATATATAATAATATCTTCTTTTATCTTCATTAAGCTCCATAATTTACAAAGCAATTCCATTTACATTATCTGGTAGGCACTTCTTAGTTAGCAAAACAGTTTGTATTGTTTACAAAGGCTTAAACATCTTTGCATTTTTGGCAAAATAAGTGAATTAAGAATATACAACTACATCTGAATCTACTGTAGATGCTTACCAACACAATCATTTCAGAAACTATATTGCCTGTAAATAATAAGTCACATGGGTTTTATTTTGTATTTTAAAAAACAAGTTGATAATGCATGTCTGCAGAAATATTTGTATTTAAAAATTCATGGATCTTAATACTAAAAATAATCCAATTGCCCATCAGCATGTGCATTGATTTATGTTACTTTCCATGCCACAGAATGCTATCTAACAAGCAAAAGATGAGGCTACTGATTCATATATCCAGTCACATGGATATATGGAGAACCAAAGTATCCAAGTACATATCACTCATTCCAAGTACATAACATCCTACATGTGGAGACTCAATCAATCTCTGGTGAATGGTTTTCTGAGCTGTGGGAAAGAATGAAGAAAAATGCAGATGGGCACTGTGGTGGTTTGAATGAGTGTTCCCCATAGGCTGTAAATATTCAGACATTTGTCTCCAGTTGGTGGCACTGTTTTTGGAGGTCTTGGAAGGTGTGGCCGTGCTAGAGGAAGTACATTATTGGGGGCAGGCTTAGTGAGTTTAACAAGCCTCGTGGTCTCCAGTCTCTCTCTCTGCTTCCTGTGCTCATTGCGAGGTGTGACCCTCGGTTTGCTGCTCCAGTCTCCAGCCGCCATGCCTCCTGCCACAATGGACTCTAATTCCCTGGAACCATCAATCATAAGCTCAAATAAACTCTTCCTTTTATAAGTTCCTTGGTCATGGTGTTTTATCACAGCAACAGAAAAGTGACTAATACAGGCACTGTCTGGGCTGACGTGGATGCTGTTTCACAAGGAGTATATGAACGTGACAGAAATCATCAACTGTTAAATTCATACAGCTTAAGGTATTTGAGTTATGTTTCTGTAAAGTTTATTTAGAATAAAATAAAGTTGGTGTGTTGATGAAACAAAAGTTCACAATTTCTGTTTGATACTTTGGCCTCCTGAGCAAAGCCCATTCTCTTGAAGGCTACAGTGTTAACTCCCTGTGTCTTTTTGAAGCATATTTTCATGTCTGAATATTTTTGCTAGTCAGATTTCTGATATTATAACTAAATATTGGAGATAATCAACTGAAGCAGAGGTTTCCAGTTTTGGAAGATTTTAGTCCATGTGGTTTGGCCTAGTTGATTTGGCACCTGTGGTGGGGCAGTACATCATGTGAGCACATGGTAAACCAAGGTACTCACTCATATTGCCTGTAAATAATAAGTCAATAATAATAATGGCCAGAACAGGAAAGAGAAAAACAAGAAGAGCCTTAGGTCCTGATATCATCTTCCATGACATGCCCCAAATGCCCTGAGACTTCCATTAGGCCCTGCCTCTAAAATGTCTTATTACCTGTGAGTGACAGACCAAGTTGGTAGCACATGGGCCTGTGAGGGTCTTCCTAAATCAACACTATGACAAAGACTGTCTGTTAAGTAACTAAGATAATTTCTTTTACTTTAGACTCAAAAACATAAAGAATATTAATTTTACATTAAGACAACCCAGTGTCTTAATGTAAAATTCTGTGTATATGAAAACACACTTATTTAGTGAGTGCCACAGCTTTGGCACCATGCACATCATTGAGATTTAAAGCCTGATCTGTTTCAAGCAATCACAACCTATATCTGAAAAGCTATCTGAGCACCTTGAATATAGTCAGTACTAAAGTATGTCCAATGAACAAATGAAATTCAGTTAACAAAATATTTCCAACCATCCCTGGATTTGATGGTATAAGATCTGCAATACCAAGTGATGTCCCGGTAAACCAAGGAAAAAATTAAATAAAATGTGTATAATGTCCAGTGAAAACCTACACTGTTATATTTAAATCTAAATCTCAGGGTTCAAGAGCAGAGACAGAGACAAAGACTCTAAAAATTTACCACACAGGGTGTAATGATCTTGGACAGATTATTTTTTATTATAAAAGTGACAATTTATGATCAAAATCATCAAACTCTAAGAAAAGATAAGTAGCATTAGTAATTTAAATAACAATATGGATGGGACAGCATAAAACTTCCTGGGAGATGGGAAGGGGAAAACCAGTGTGAAACAGAATGACAATGAGCCTTAATTTTAAATAAATAAGCAAGGAACTTGCACTGGAGATCCAACTACTGAAAAGTGGGCAGTTGAGAGAACTTTATATGAAACTCTCTAATGACCTGGAAGGTACTATGTGAATACAAACAATGGCTGACCTCCAGGGGCATTCTGGGATGAGGCAAGTGAATTTATGGTGGTGACCCATTATGAAACACCTTGACTTAAAATTTTCTCCAAAATTTTAATAGTAATGTTACGTTTGTAAAATCTTTCATTTTGTAAAGTAATATTTTTTTCATAAAATAGTCTGTTTCATCTATTAACATTATCTATAAATTCTATAATTCTTTGCAAGCTTCAAATGCTTAAAAATATCAGAGAATTTTAGAAAGGGGAGGTAACTATTAAGGCTGCATAGTAAAATCCTATAACCCAGAGAAGACAGCTGTACCTCCCAGACCATGGTTACAGAAAAATCACTGTCCTAGTTACCTTACAATGTAACGGAATGTCTGACAGAAGCAACTTAAGGGACAAAAGATTAATTTTGGTTCCTCTGTAAGAGATGCAGCACATCATGATGAAAAAGACAGAGCAGCAGTAGGTGATGTGATCTTGGTCACAGTATGCTGTCATATCTGGTGGCCAGGCAGAAGGCACAGGATATGGATGGAAGCTAGACTATAAATCCTCCGTGCCCTCCCTCTCAGTGACATAAGTCATCCAGGTTCCTCTAACCATTCTATAGCCTTCGATGCAGTACCACCAGCTGGGGACAGTATTCACGTCTACGTTTCTGAGGACAGTCTACACCTAAACCATAACAGGCACTAAATTATTGGTTCTTTGGTGCCATAGTCAACCATAGAACATTTAATAAAACTCACTAGGTATTTAATATCTACAGGACATTGTGTTTTAAGATCTCTGCCTGAAAAGGTTTGGGGCCATGGTGAAAACTTTTAATCCAAGTTATCAAATCTTCTATGCTTCCAGAACATTAGAAATATTCAGATGAAACCATCTATATTTCCAATCCATTAAGCAAAATATAAAATTTTGAAACTAGCAACAGTAACAGGGGTTTTAAAGATTTATTTAGAAGGACAGAAGAAAGGAGCAACCATCCCCAGGCACCTAGAAAGAGAAATCAATAAAAGCATAACTGCAGAAGTAGAAACCAAAACCCAAACTACAAATGGATAACAAGGCAAAAGGAAGCAACACAAACCTATCAGTCATAACCTTAAATATTAATGGACTAAATTCCCCAATCAAAAACATAGAATGGGAGATTGGATTAGGAAACAGAATCCATTGATATGCTGTCTACAAGAAACACATCTTACCTTCAAGGACAGGCTCCACCTTAAAGTGAAAGGATGGAAAAAAATATTCCAAGCAAATGGTACCAAAAAGAAAGCAGGTGTTGCTATTTTAATATCAAACAAAATAGACTTCAAAGTAAAAGAAATCAGAAGAGACAAAGAAGGCCATTACATTTTCATCAAAGGAACAATTCACCAAGAAGATTTCACAATTATGAATATATATGCCCCAAATTCTGGTGCACCAAACTTTATAAAGACAATTCTCCAGGACCACAAGTCACACAATGAACTTCCTATAGCTGAAGTAAAAGTTGATGTTGCTGTTCTGTTGAGGCTGCCTACACACAATAGGCCTTATACCTGGGCTGCAAATTCTTTAAGGAGAGACATGGGAAACACAGCTAAGCCTTCCCATGATACAACTTTCCTAAAGGCAAAAGGAAAATCTAAAACAAGAAGCAAATAACCAAAACAATAAAACAAAACAAAATAAAACAAAACAACAAAACATGCTGTTGGAAGCTTCTCCTGTATACCAGACTTGGTTTCCTAGTGAAAACTAGAACTAAAATATCAGCTGATTATAACAATAATACTCAGTTCACACTAGAGGAGGATAATGTTGTAGCTTGGATATAATTTGGGAGTCTCCCAAAGATTTTTGTGCCAGAAACTTGGTACTTGGGGGGTGGGCAGTGTTAAAGCAATGGAGACTTTAAGAGACGATAACTTTGGGAAGTGTTTGGGTACTTGGGACAATAACCTCAAAAGTAATCCTGGTTAGTCCCTGTATCAGCAACTCATATGAACCTACAGCATTGTTATCAGTATGCACAAGACCCATGCATGCTCAACCAGACAAAACCTAGGACAGAACTACAAAATTGAGTAGCAGAACTCAATCCTAGCTGAAGAAATATTCTTAGCAGCTGATTACGGTTGCATGAGGAAGAACTGGCCTTCCATTTAATAAGAGGGCTCCATGGGCTGGAGAAGATGGCCTAGCGGTTAAGAGCGCCAGACCGCTCTTTGAGGGACCCGGGTTCGATCCCCAGCACCCACTGGCGGCCGAGAACTGTCTGAAACTCCAATTCCAGAGAACTCCAGTTCCAGGGGAATCCCGACAACCCTCTTCTGACCTCTGCGGCATTGCAACGACACAGGTGCACAGACCTGCCACAGACAGTACATTGATACACATACAGAAATAAATAAAATTAATAAAAAAATTAAAAGAGGGACTCCAGGGCCTGGAGAGATGGCTCAACAGGTAAGACTGCTGACTGCTCTTGCAGAGGACCCAAGTTTGATTCCCAGCACCCACATGGCAGCTAAGAAGTGTCTTTAAGCTGGGTGTGGTGGCACATGCCTTTAATCCTAGCAACTGAGAGGCAGAGGCAAATGGGTCTCTGTGAGTGAGTTCAAGGCCAGCCTGGTCTACATAGTGAGCTCCAGGCCAGCTGGGACTAAAGGGGAGACCCTATGGAAAGAGAGGGAGAGGGAGAGGGAGAGGGGAGAGGGAGAGGGAGGGGAGAGGGAGGGAGAGGGAGAGGAGAGGGAGAGGGAGAGAGAGAGAGAGAGAGAGAGAGAGAGAGAGAGAAGAGAGAGAAGAAAGAGACTCAGCTTAGAGGGTGCAACTGGCACCGAGGAATGGCCAGAGAGAGTAATGTGGCACAATAGACCCTAACACAAGTGACAGAATGTAAGAATTCCATTGGGATGGTGGCTGTGGGAGGGTCCCAATGCAGAAGGTGGTGTAAAGAAAATTAAGACTGATTAGAAAAGGTAATTAAGACTTATTGAAAAATTATGTATGAAACACAAGAAGTTTCAATAATGAAAATTATAATAAAAATACAAGAAGAGCAAAACTCCTGGCTCTGACTTTCTCTGGTTTATCTTCCCTCTTCCACAATCTTCATGATGTTCTCTACCATGTGATGATGAAGTCAGAAAGCTCTGGCCAGAGCCCATCAAGTGCTGGTCTCAAGCTCTTGAACCCCAGAATCACAAGTTTAATTAACCTTTTCTTTCTTAAAAATATCCAGCCTCAGGCATTTTTTGTAACAATAGAAAACATAATTGTCATCAAAGAGTATGTTTTCTAAAAGTGGTACCTTACCTCTAGTCCCTTATCTCCTAAAGTCTATACTGGTTACTCTCCATCTAGAGATGGAGAACAAGGATATCTAGGGATCCTGTTACAAGGCAGGTAAGGTTACAGACTTTAAAAGAGAGAGATTATCTATGTGAGTTGAATCTAGACATAGGACACTTTAAAGACAGAGACCATTTTTTCCAATAAGCAATAATTAGCAGTGAAAGGAGAAATTCATGAAGTTCAATGTGTGAGACAACGGAGGCTCCATTGCTTTCTGAAGATGGAAAAGCCATGAGAGAAGGCATTCTGGTATCTTTTCAGAGACGACATGGTGGCTCACGCTGGTAATCCCAAGATTACAAGTCCAAGGCATCTTCCACTGCAGATCTTGGAGAAACAAAAGACAAACCAAAAAAGCACCCAACAGACAGAAATGAATGGGGACTCTCAGCGCTTATAGTGGCAATGTATGAAATTCTCCAGTCATGGTGAAGGAGTTTGTGCAACAGGTTTCCTAAGGCTTCTGAGATCCAGTAGCAGAAGAACCAGCCAACTCATTCAGGTCCATGCAAGTTCTACAATTGTGTTTATTAGAAACCAACAAACTTAGTGGCTATTTGTTACCTGATACTGACTTATGATTTCCTTGTAACAGGCAGCACATTGTGGAACAGAGATCAAGCAATTTCTGATTCTAGGCTTCTTGAGAGAAAGTTTCTGTGTTCTTTTGGAACAGGCCATCCCTCTCTGAGAAGCTCAAGTCACGTAGTGAAGCCATGTTTGGATGATCCTATCAGGAGACCCAGGTCATTGTTATCCATGTAGCAGACATGACTCAAGATGCTCTTAATCATGTTTAGCATTTTGGCATTGTGGCATGATCTTGTCATTTACAAAGGTCGTGATTTGAAAATTACACCAGTCATGAACACAAAAATATTGAATTTTTTTTTTTTTACTTCTTTTTAAAAAAATGTAAATAATGTGTTAAATTGTTGATTATGAATTTTTATTAATGTGCCTATTGAATTGATCTTATTGTTCCCTTTTATTTGGTGGAAGATGATAATAGATCATGTCAAAATTTACTCTTCCTACCTGAGGCACCACATACCATAGCATCAACACATAACCCGGATCCCTGATCACTATCTTGCACACAAACCTAATGTGCACAAGACTGTTGCTGATTTGTACTTCTGCTTTTCTTTATGTCTACTATAAAAATTAACAAATGGAAAGAATAATGAAGGGAAAAGCCTGAAAGAATAAAGGAAAGGGTAAATCTTTTAAATGCGCAAACATACCTACAGTGGAAAAGTAAATAAATTTCTCCCCTAGAATAGTAAAATGGCAAAGCTTCAACCATTCTGCAGCTAAAAATATTTGATTGAATAACAGGGGACAAGAATACATTTTTGTCCTACTCTAGAGGAGAATCTCTACATGATAAATGGCTCTTCTTATGTCTAACCAAACATATCTATCTTATCTTAATAAGAGATTTATTTGAAATAAGATGACAGTTAAGTGATAAATTTTTCTATGAAAACTATTTCTGGATTTTGTAATTGTCGATTCCAATTTGTCGCCTTGATAAAGTGATTAATGAAACAAGTTTCATTATCTATTTTATTCGTGAATGACTATTATTTCCTAAATATTTACATATGTTATATATAATAATATCTTCTTTTATCTTCATTAAGCTCCATAATTTACAAAGCAATTCCATTTACATTATCTGGTAGGCACTTCTTAGTTAGCAAAACAGTTTGTATTGTTTACAAAGGCTTAAACATCTTTGCATTTTTGGAAAAAATAAGTGAATTAAGAATATAACAACTACATCTGAATCTACTGTAGATGTCTTACCAACACAGATCATTTCAGATAACTAATATTGCCTGTAAATATAAGTCACATGGGTTTTATTTTGTATTTTAAAAAACAAGTTGATAATGCATGTCTGCAGAAATATTTGTATTTAAAAATTCATGGATCTTAATACTAAAAATAATCCAATTGCCCATCAGCATGTGCATTGATTTATGTTACTTTCCATGCCACAGAATGCTATCTAACAAGCAAAAGATGAGGCTACTGATTCATATATCCAGTCACATGGATATATGGAGAACCAAAGTATCCAAGTACATATCACTCATTCCAAGTACATAACATCCTACATGTGGAGACTCAATCAATCTCTGGTGAATGGTTTTCTGAGCTGTGGGAAAGAATTGAAGGAAAAATGCAGATGGGCACTGTTTGGTGTTGATTTTTGAATGAGTGTTCCCCTAGGCTTTTGTACAATATTCAGACATTTGTTCTCCAGTGGTGGCACTGTTTTGGAGGTCTTGGAAGGTGTGGCCGTGCTAGAGGAAGTACGATTATCATTATGGCGGCAGGCTTAGTGAGTTTAACAAGCCTCTTGCGTTCCATTGTCTCTTCTCTGCTTTCCTGTATTTGGAGTGGGTGACCCTCGTTTTGCTGTCAGTCTCCAGCCGCCATGCCTCCTGACCAATGGATCTCTATTCCCGCTGGAACCATCATCATAGCTCAAAAAACTCTTCCTTTTAATAAGTTCCTTGGTCATGGGTGTTTATACAGCAACCAGAAAAGTGACTAATACAGGCATTCTGGGCTGACGTGTGTGATGCTGTTCACAAGGAGTATATGCACTGACAGCAAATCATAACTGTTTTAAATTCATACAGCTTAAGGTATTTGCAGTTATGTTTCTGTAAAGTTATTTAGATAACAATAAGTTGTGTGTGTTGATGAAACAAAAGTAATTCACACATTGCTGTTTGATATCTCTTCGCCTCCTGCGCAAAGCCCATTCTCTTGAAGGCTACAGTGTTAACTCCCTGTGTCTTTTTGAAGCTATATTTTCATTTCTGAATTATTTTTCGCTAGTTCAATTTCTGATATTAATAACTAAATATTGGAGAGATAATCAAAGCTGAAGCAGAGGTTTCATGTTTTGGAAGAGTTTTAGCCATGTGGTTTGGCCGTAGTTGATTTTGGCACCTGTGGGGGGCCAGTAGTTACATCATGCCAGGAGAACTCCAGCCCCAGGGGAATCCGAGACCCTCTTCTGACCTCAGCGGCATTGCACGACACGGGTGCACAAACCTGCATGCAGACAGTACATTGATACACATACAGAAATAAATAAAAAATTAAAAAAAAAAAAAAGAAAAGCATAAAGCACAGCAATATTCAGTGTAATTTCCTTCCATCATGCTCTGCAAAACTGGATGAGATCTTTGTTCCTCCAAGTTCTAGGAGAGGCTCCCATAGTAGACGTTTCCAAAGTAACCAATGCAGATAAACTCAAGATGTGAAACTGGAGGCAAGGAAGAGACGCCTTTTACAATTTGTACAACCTGTACATCCAGGTCACAGCAATCACATTCACAGCTGCGAGTCGACTGTAATCTTGGTCACAGTATGCTGCTGCTGGATGGAAGGTGCATATTTGTTTTCACTCTGTTCCAGGTGGTTACTGGGGTATATGATCTTTTGACCTTTGTTAAAGCCCATCTATTGTGTATGGTTGATCTTTTGTCCTTGGTTAAAACCAACCTCTGTTGATCTCAGAGTATTGCTGTGAAAAAAAATTACTATATATGAATTCTCAGGTCATCAGAGTGTATGTTCACCTTTAAGAACACTTTGGAGCATTGTTAAAAGTTTACTATTTCATTGAGTTTTTGCCCTTATGATTTGAGGCCTGAAATCTCAAAATCTCAGAGGAGTTGCCTCCTCACACAAGTGGTCTTGATATTTTAGTGATTTTTTTTTTCAGCTAATCTATCAGAAACCTTCGAAGGTGGCAGGGAAGAAGAAGGGCGATGGTACATTCAGAGTCTGAGCTCTCTTTTCCCTGCACTTAAACTTGTTTTAAGTTGTGTCCATCAATGGAGTTCTATGCAGCGGTAAAGAGGGACAACATCATGAACTTTGCAGGTAAATGGATGGAGCTGGAAGACATTATGTTAAGTGAAGTAACACAGTACCAGAAAAACAAACAACAAATGGTGTCCCTCCTATGTGGATGCTAGTACCAATAACCCAGATATAAATATTTCTCATGGAGAGGGATACATAGTAAAAGAACAACAACAGAAAGACTGCAACAGAAAATGGACCGAAATGGTGAATTGGGAAGGGGGGAGGGGTGGGTGAGGGACACGGGTGTATATTCGATTAATGCATATTTAATTGACGTGAGTTCAACAAGTGCCAAGTTTTGCCTAGACACTGTGTACAGGATACATGGTCTTTTAGGACTTAGTAAAAGTAAATATGTGTATATTAAACAACATTGGTTTACAGACTCTGATAAAAA
>VZQC01006529.1:368408-387434 GCA_009823505.1 Rhizomys pruinosus
TGGGCACAACAGCCTGCAAATTGGTTTTACATGAAGGATGCTTGTACTCATGGATTATCACTTATAGCTAAAAAATGGAAAAAAAAAAACTGAGAGAGATATGCAGGACAGTCATGGCAGAATACATGATCTCGGTTGGGGTGGGGGTGGGGGGGAAGGGAAGGGGAGATATACCTGAACTGAATTGGAAAATGATGTATGAAATGCACAAAGCATCAATAAAAAAAATGTTAAAAAAAAAAAAGCTGTGTCCATCAGAGGAGCATGTGGATGTATATTTTTAAACACTAAACTTGACTAGCTGGAAGGAGACAGCCACCTTCAATGTAAGTGTAAAGGAAGTCAGAAAGTGTTAGTCACGTAGATGCTGGGTACTGTGTTCACAGAGAGCCTCTATCACTTACCTGCGGTGAAGATTCATATCACTATCTTGTTACACTAGACATACTCATTGATCACACTTTGTGCTGGGTGATAGAAGAATCCAGAAATAAATTAAAATGGCATCTTCATTTTAAAGCTTCCTAAAATAGATATTTGGAGACAGATTAAAAAAAAAATTCCAAACAGTAAGAAAATGCTCCAAATCCCCCAATTGAAAGACAAGCTGAGCAAGGTTATTGTTATTTCTCTTTATTTCTGAAAGCATCATGTGATGTTATAAGGTGAATCTCTTTTTTTTTTTTTTTTTGGTCTTTTTTGAGACAGGGTCTCCCTGTAGCCCCAGTTGTCCTGGAACTCACTCTGTAGACCAGGCTGGCCTTGAACTCACGAAGATCTGCCTGCCTCTGCCTCCCAAGTGCTAGAATTAAAGGTGTGTGCCACCACGCCTGGCAATAAGGTGAATCTCTTAATGAGCCCTAGAGTTAACTTACCACATACTTTCAGACATGGTAATTAATATATATGGGTGAAAGTATATATCCATATTTTAGAGTAATATAAACTTAAAGGGAAAAATGTGAACTCTTAAACATATTTTGGAGTTAACATACAGTTTATTATTGGAAGACATAACTCTGGTACACGTATGACGTTTATATTGGCATATTTTGGAGCAATACAATGAGGAAGGAACCACAATAGCATAGGGACTGGGTCAAAGAATGGACTGACATAGTTAAATTCTGCCTGAAACAATGAACCTTTACAGAGAAAAACTTTAAAAAGACTGAAAGAAAGATGAAAAACATATATGGCAGAATGCATGATCTGGGGTGGGGTGGGGGGAAGGGAAGGGGGAATATGTCTAAATGGAACTGAGAAATGACGTCTGAAATACACAAAACGTCAATAAAAGTATTATGAAAAAAAAAAGAAAGAAAATGCTCCAAACAGAAGCATAGACCAAGTTCTCTCAGACCGCATGGAGAATGGCACAATTAATCTCTATGAATTGGTAAGGAACTCTTGAAATGACACAGAGTTGATCATTTTCTGGGCCTTGAATTGGGAAAAGGACATAAGTTATATATGGAGAAAGGGTGGGGAAGGAGGAAGAGAGAAGACTGTGAGAAGTTATGGCCTGACCAAGGATGGAGGGAGACACAGACCCTGCAGTCGGTGGCTGAGTGTGGACGAGCTGGCTTTATCATTTTATGTATTATGTGCACATACACTAGTTTGCTTCTGAACTCTGAGTTGCTAGAATGATGTCTTCTTATTTGTTTCTCCCACTGTGGCCTCAAGGAGTGAACAGAAGTGAAGGACATATCTTCCTCACCCTCACGCTCCAGATTCTGACCAGATGGTCTCTTTTTTTCACTTAACAGTATTTTCTTTCCAATTTCTGAGTTTTGATATAGATCATAGCATTGCATAGCATAGAATTAGTTAACTGAATTCATTCTTAAGTCTCCTTTCAGATTCCTATATAATTTCAACCATGTACTTACATACCATGTCTAGCTAGAGCATCAAGGTAATTCAGAAAAGAATCCCTAAATACTAGCTCCAGGGAGGTGAATATTAGATGTGCAGGCTTTTTTGCTTTGTTTGTTTCTGGTTCTGAGGCTTGAACATAGGCTACTGCACTGGACGGCAGGTCTGCCATTAGACCATTAGACTATATATCTTCAGTCATTTTTTTTTTTTTGAACATTTTATTTGGGGACAGTAACTCAATGAGGTTGTCCAAGAAAGCCTTAAACTCACTCTGTAGCCCAGGCAGGGTTTGAACTTGGAATCTTCCTGTCTCAGTTGGTCCAGGAGGCCCAGCTGAATCCAGAGACTTAACTGGAAGAACTGTACTTACAAAAAAAGCTTGTTGGTCCTAAACTGTTGTGAGTGTTGGAGTCAATGAGTTTATCAAAAGACCAAGGACATGAAATTGGAGAGAAAAAAGACCAAAATAAATAAATAAATAAATAAAGAGAAGAAAAAGGGAGAACAAATTAAGTTCAGAAACTATGTTTCCTTAGACTTCCTCTTTTTCTGAATGGAAATAAAAGTAATGACTAGGCAGGAAAAATCTGAATAGAAAACACCCATGGCATGACCTTGTGACATCTTTGTGTTTCTTTTTTTATTTTTATTTATTTTATTTTATTTTATTTTATTTATTTTTTATGTGTATGAATGTACTGTCTGCACATAGATTTGTGCACTTGTGTCATGCAATGCCCGGAAGCTCAGAAGAGGATGCCAGATTCCCCTGGAACTGGAATTAAAGAGGGTTCTCATCTGCCATGTGGGTGCTGGGGTCCTCTGCAAGAGCAGTGGGTGCTCTTAACCCCTAGGCCATCTCTCCAGCCCCTGTTCCCTTTTTAAAAGAGTTTATCATGTGTATGTGCTGGCTGGGACTGTGGAGGTCAGAGGACAACAGCAGGAGTCAATCCTCTTCCTCTGCTCTATAGACTCTGGTGGTTAAACTGGGACCCCAGGCTTGGTGGCTAACACCTTTACTCAGGGAGCCATCTCAGGGGCTCCTTCTGAAATTAACAGCCACCACTTCAGGGATTACCTCAAGTCTTATGAAAACAGTATTCCTCTTTGGTAACTGCAGAAATTGAAATTCAAATTTTGTCCCTGCCTACAGACTGGCTAGCTGCGACAAAGGCATTGAGAATTTATGCAAGTTGATTTCATCTTTCTGTGCCTGTTTATCTTTAAAGTGCTAATAATTTTAGAATACATGTGAAATCAAGGAAGGAAAGGCCAGTTAACGGACAGAAAACTGGAACAAAGTTCTCAAATCCAAGTCCGAATTTATTCTTTTTCGTAGTTTAACTCTAAGTAGAAAGTCTGCTTAAAGAAATTAAAGCCCCTCTTTAGTGGTGCCTACACCTCACTTCCTCTTTCTAACTTCCCCAAGAAGGGTATTTAGGGGAAGAAACCAAACCAAATGGGGGAATTGCCATTGTCCTTAACATTATTCATTGCCAAGTAACAAAGGTTTTGATGTGGGGGTGTAGTCTCCCACTTCTTTCTCCCATCCGGAATCTGGACAGCTTTCACTTCCAGGAAAAGTTCTTAACTGAATGAGTGAATGAACGAATGAATGAATGAATAAACAAACTGCTCCCTTCCTCGCTCGCTCCTTAGGAGTACCTGCGCTTTTCTCGGCGGCCCGCCCACGCTAAGCTCACACCTGCTGGCAAGGCTGGGCGCCTACCGGCCTCGGTTCCTTCTGCCCTGCAACAATAGATCTCTCTCGGTCAGAGCTAAAATCCGAAGTGGAGTACCCCCAGCCGCCTCCAGTGCCTGCAGCGCAGGCAGGACTGGAGCATGCTCAGTGCGCGCCCGTCCCTGCGCCCCCCAGCCCAGGCGCAGCTCCCGCGTCCTCCCCCGCACCCACCGGGCGCGCTCCCGGGCACCCGCGGGGGGGCTCGTACCCGTCTTCCTCCTCCTCCTCCCCCTCCTCCCGCGGCGACGGCGGGCGAGGACACGTCAGGGGACATAAATAAATAAATAATTCCATTCACCGGGTGACAGCGAGGCAAAGCGGCTGCGGCCGGGCGGGGGGACCCGAGAGCGGCGGTGCCTATCCGGTGCCAGAGCCAGGTAAAGGTAGTGCTCCCGGGGAGGACTCGGAAGGAGGCGGGAGGAAGGCCCGTGGGACCGCACGCGTGGGCACGAGACGGGCAGCTGGGTGACAGCCGCGCCCGCCAGCCAGCGAGCCCTTATATAGACAAATATTCTGAGGCTGCGGCCTCAGGGAGGGAGCCGCGGGGTTCAGGGATCGCGGGATCTCAGGATCTCCTGGTCCCCGCCATCAGCTGCTGGAGCTCCTACCTGGCCCGCCGCCCCCGTCCTGGCCCTGGAGGCCACAGGGCGGGGTGCTTCCCAACGTGGTGCCTTGGGCACCCCTGGCCAGCATCTCGCCCCGAGTGCTGTGGGGTAGCGAGGCTGCAATAGGTGGAGATCAGGGTGGGGGAAGTGCGTGGAGGCTTCTCTGAGCAGAGGATTGGGCTCGCAGAGCCTGGGAGGAAGGGAAGGTGCCCATCTGTTTCTTTCCCAGGAAGCCCAGCCAAGGTGGAGGCCCAAGGAAAGGTCGATGCAGGGAGACTTGTGGCCTGGCCCAAGGTCTGCGATGTCTTGGCCTGGCCTGAGAAGGAAGGTCCTGAATCACCTGGGCGTCCTCTGGGGTTCCTGGGCGCCAGTTCCAGGGAGGTACAGCAGGTGGCTGCAAGATTTGGAGGATGCTGCCTCTCAGCTGTGCTCTGTATCTGTTTCTCTAATACTTTCTCACCAGTTAACAAGACTGTAGATGCTTTGGGAAGGGCTGTGATGACCAAGGCTTGCTTGCCCAGTAGGACTTCTCTGGTTGTATTCTAGGGAGATTACATACAGACACACACAACACACACACACACACACACACACACACACACACACACACACCACACACTGGAAACAGAACTGATTTCTCTGCAAGCATTTCTTTGACACCCCCTCCCCCTGCCTGTTTAGTGGAGAAATAAAACTGTATGACTAGGCCACAGTGAATTAGGGATCTCTAGTTTCCAATACTAAAGCTAATATTCCATGTCCTTCCTTCTTTCTCAAAGCAAAAGAAGATGCAATAAAGGAGTAAAATAGTTCGCAGTTATGAAAATGACCTCCCCCCATGCCTGGGCAAGAAGAAATATTGGGCACAACTGTCCTTTGCTGGCAGTCCAGGCTTCATAAGTGAGCCCCATCAGAGCTTAAACAGCTGCAAGCTTTCAGTGTGTGCCCAGGTCAGCCTGAATGTGCTATGTCACCCAAAGCACATAGGAGAGTGTGGCAGAAAAATCAGAGTTGAGTAGGGACCATAGTGCACAGATGATAGTTTAACAAAATGACTCACATTAATCTGTGGTGAAGCAATCCTAATTTTGTATAATTCTAATCCTGGGAGCACTGTATTTAAATCTCTGTGTTAGAGAGAATAGGGATTGGAGAAGAGAGAGAGATGGAGAGAGAAGCTGAATTATGGCAATGAAAGGGAAGAACTTTGACAGAAGGCAGCTCAGTGCACAGTACAGAACCTCATGGAGTAGGAAAACTACTTGCGAATTCACCGTAACAGTCTATAGTTGCATACTGTTCTTGTCTCCCAAGGACGTTTAAAATAATAGCAATCTGATTTTTTTTTTTTTTTTCCAGGGGAGAGGCACACAAGACTGAGTCCAGGGCCCTTTGAGTCAGAGCCTTGCTAAATTGGCCAGGCTGGCCTTGAACTGTGTAGCCCGTAGAGGTCTCCTGCTGCTTTCTCCAAAGGAGATGGAATTACAGGTGTGCACCACCACACTAGCAGTGATCTGCAGTGTTGTTAAGAATTTCTTGTGGCTAAAGTAGTGCGTCTTCCTACAAATGCTCAATTTATTTCTAGACATACCCTTTTCTTTTATAATATCTGACCTCTATTTTTGGCCTTTAGCATTCACACAAGAAAGGAAGGCAGAGTGACCTCAAGGAAATTTTCCTGATCCTGAGTGTAATATTTTTGGATTATGAAAATGAAATAAAAGGACATCTCCTAAAGTTCTTCTTCTTTTTTTTTTTTTTTTGGTCTTTTCGAGACAGGGTCTCCCGGAAGCCCCAGCTGTCCTGGAACTCCCTCTGTAGACCAGGCTGGCTTGAACTCACAGAGATCCGCCCTGCCGCTGCCTCCAATGCTAGGATTAAAAGAACCCGTGCGCCACCACGCCCGGCTCTGAAGTTCTTTTAATTCTGTGTTCATTTATCAAACATTTCTGAGACTTTCATAGGGCAGAAGGAAACCAAACATAGAGTCAGTAAGAGTCAGACATCAAGCTTGTTGCTATTCTTTTGTGAGGTTAATTGCTATATACTGTGGCTTTTTTTTTTTTTTTTTTTTAATCTAGGAAATAAGAAGCCGGGCATGGTGGTACAACGATCCTTTATCCTAGCACTTGGGAGGGAGAGGCAGGTGGATCTCTGTGAGTTCAAGGCCGCCTGGTCTACAAAGTGAGCCCAGGCCAGCTGGGACTAAAGGGAGACCCTGTCTCAAAAGACAAAAAAAAAAAAAAAAAAGATAAAGTACCCTGAAGTATTACTGTGAAGAATAACTTGTAGGAAAGCATCTACAGTACAGATTCACTCATTTTGTGCCCCCAGATTCATTCCTGACATTCTACTGGCGTTACTGAGATAAGTGAATTGGAATTGTGCTCTCAAGAAATCAGATTCTGAGGAACAGAGACAAGGTGTACAGAAGGAGAGAGAAGAGAGAGGGGGCAGAGGGCAGTCATTCTGGTCGTCTGGGTGATTCATTTTCTTATACCTTTTTTATTTTCAATATTACATTTTCTTCTTTTCTCCACAAATGAGATCTGTATTCCCAAATAACCTGAAGAGAGTTTAGCAGTTGGAGGAGTAGTTTGACCTGCCAAGAGGCAATGTGGAGAAGAGTTGTACCTCCTAACCCGTGCATTTAGCCTTGGGACTTTACTAATTGTTGGGGACCAGCATGATCACGTGTATAAGTACAGAATAGAGTGTTTTCTCCTTGCTCTGGGAGGAGTCCTTCCCTAAAGGCCTTTGGCAAATAATTGATTTCCAGTTTTTGAGAAAAGAGATTCAATTGCAGTTTCTTATACTCTAGACAGATTAATTGACTTTTTCTTAGAAGTCCGAAATTACATCTCTCGAATGCTGGCCATATTCAGGCATGCTTCTACTATTTTCTAGTAATACATAAAAATCTGTTAAGGTGGATTCGTCTGCATTGTATTTGCAGGAGTTTAGGCACAGTTACAGGACTTGTTCTATTGGCACAACTACTGTCTTAGTTTGTTCTGTGCTGCACTAACACACTACCTGATGCTAGATAACGTGAAGAAGAGGTTCATTTGGCTCCTGATACAGATGACTGGAAATTCAAATGGCATGCTACTTGGCTTCTTCTTAGTGTCTCCTGGCAGCTTGGTAACAAGATGAAGTAATAGAGGAAACAGGTTCATGCAAAAGTGGCCAAGCATGTGGGTGGTCTTACAGAAATCGGCTCTCCTGATAGCTAACCCCACTCATGTGACCTAATCTACTCTCTTGAGATAAGCATTCTTTTACAAGTGGTAACCTCAACACCCTAAATACCTCTTAAAGGCCTTACCATAACACCATTTTGCAAGAGGATCAGGACTCAAGTGTTTTATTAGGGACAAACCAGAGTGAAGCTATGGCAACTACTCACTGACCGAGCTGGGGCAGTCAGGCTGTGTGACCTTAACCTCTGTGTAATACAGCTTCTGTCTCGAGTGAAGTTAATCAACGGCAAGTACATTTCTGCCTGCCGTTCTCTTCATTGTCTGATACTGTGCCTGGCACGTGGTAGACTGAAAAAGTGCGTATAGAATGAAGTAAAGCAGAGAGAGAGAGGGGTGGGGATCATCAGCAAATGGGCCTACAGCCTCTTTGCCACCAGCTCTTACTCTAGCAGGAGATACCACAAGGCTCTGCCCTCTAGGACAAGAGAATTGAGGTTCTTGGAGGATTCCTGTGCTTTGTCTTAAATCTATTCATGTAGTCTATAAGACTCACTTATGTGAATTAAGAGAAATGTTTTGTCTTTTGGCCAATGAGTTAGCAAAAGCGACCTATAGATCCTAAACAGGAGAAGGAAACTTACTCCTGGTAGGCAGGAGAAAACAAACACAAAGGACCATCATTCAGGGACTCTAGCCTTGTTTATTTCCCAGGTCACTGATCGACCTGATCATGTGCAATGTGAACAACAAAGAAGATGCTGAACGTTAGGTGTCAAATAAAATGATGTGGTAGTTAGCAAAGACACACATTCACTGCCTTTGTTCCCCTTTCTCTAATCCATTTCAGTGGTTGGTCCTCTCCTTATCCCATCTGTTGTCATCTGAACTTCCTTGGAACTTAATCTAGGAGTTTCTTCAGCCAGACATTCTCTTTTACCTTGATTTTTTTTTTTTTTTTGGTCTTTTTGAGACAGGGTCTCCCTGTAGCCCCAGCTGTCCTGGAACTCACTCTGTAGATCAGGCTGGCCTTGAACTCACAAAGATCCGCCTGCCTCTGCCTCCCAAGTGCTAGGATTAAAGGCCGGCTTTTTTTACCTTGAATTTTACTTATTTGACTAAGCATTCAGTGTTTCTGGGCTATTTGGCCCTGAGAATAGAGATTATATCTGACTCATTGGGTAACTCACATAGACCTGAGTCACTGGAATAGGACAGAGCAGAGATCAAAGTTCACAAGACTGCCCTGTCTACATTATGACCTTGACTCCGCCAATTAGTCTGAGTTGATAAATCTCTTCACATCTTGTTCTCTTCTCTGTAGAAAGGTGATAATAACCAATTCTGTACATTGGTTATAAAGATTAAATGCAATATGGTCTTTAAATTAGCACATTGAAGGAAATAATTCAAGGCATGTTAGGTAATGATCGATATTAGAATTTGGCCTTGAGACTCTAGGATATTACCCAGTTCACTGGCACATTATCTTTAACTGACTTTGGAAGCTGTGTGAAATCCCAATTCTTCTACTACATCACACAACAGTGGTGAAGTGCATAATAAACTATTGAACAGATGGCTTCAGGGTGTCCTGCTTTATGATAGGCTTTCTCAAAAATGTTTAGAATAGCCAGGTATGGTTGTGCACACCTTTAATCCCACCTACTGAGAGGCTGAGACAGGTGGATCAGGAACTCAAGGTTAGTTTTAGCTACATAGTGAGTTAGAAAAAGCCTGGTTATAGGAGACCCTTCTATGGAAATAAAACCCAACCAACCAACCAGCCAACCAAAATCTATTTATATCAAAACACTAGAAAGGGTGTTGGGAAGCAGCTCTATACCAATTCTTAGTAAGTCAAAAAAATATTTAAAAGGATTTCAGAGAAAGCTTTATTTTCCCAGTTGCTCACTTAATGTTGAACTTAGTGTACCTAATTGGATGATCCAGTGTTTTACAATCACCACATGATGGAATGGCCCTATCTGGACCAGTGTCTAGAAGAGTAAATATTAACATTATCCATATTTGATACATAGTAAATAAGTGGGAATGATATATGCATTTATGTATGACCTGTAATAATCAGGATTATTTTAAAAGGGGCTGGGGACTGTAGCTTCAAATGGAAATAGCCCAGGGTTCAAGCCCTAGTACTATTAGAAAATAACTGGAAGTAAATTAACGACAAATTAAACACAGAGCTTAACAAAAATAGAAAAGAGAAACAATCCAAGTAGAGCTGGACTCATTTATACCTGGGTTCACCAGAGACGTTTTCTACATTTTCATATATATCAGTATTGATAAGTGATGCACATATTTTTGTAAATAACTTTCCTGACCTAATAATAAAACTCTCTTGCAAGTATTTTCATTAATATTCATTGAAATCCCAAAGGAGTTCATGAAAATCCTGCAGAACATTTGAGTGACAGCTACAAGATGCTGATAGAGAGGTTTTTTTTTTTGTTTGTTTTAGTTTTATTTCTTGTTAAAAGTATTGTGCAGTTTGGGATGAGGTCCACAACACTGTCCACAAAGTTTAATTATAGAAAGCACTGATTAATATTTGGTAATAATTAGCGCTAGAACAACTTTCAATTGTTGAAAATATTTAGTGTGAGTGGATACAAGTGGAATGTTTGTATATGTTCATCCTTAATTGGATTTTGCTTAAAGCTGTTATCTGGAACAACAGCGTATTAGTTGGGGTTTTGTATTATTACATTGATGTATCTGAAGCAGGTAACTTTGAAAGTGTTTATTCAGATCAAAGTTTTGAAGGTTCACATATCAGGTGTCAGGGCAGACATTGGTTTGGCTTTGTTGAGTGTGGAAGACAGTGGCCTATCGTTGTAGGGCAGTTTGTCGGAGCGAAAGATCACATCTCAAACCAGAGCAGAGAGAAATTGGGGTCCTACCATCCTCTTTAAGGGCATATCCACAATGATCCAATGTCATTTCCAAAAGGCCCTATCTTTCAAAGGTCCTGTTATCTGGGCTAGGGATGAAGCTCTGTTGGCAGAGTGCTTGCCTAGCACACATAAAGCTCTAGGTTCAGTTCTTTACACCAACACCACATAAAATGGGTGTGGTGATACATAGGGATATTACTCCCAAGTCACTGTCTACAGCCTTCACCTTGCCAAATTTCTGCCGAACAGCTCCTTCACTGTAAGGCTGACATTTTAATACTCTGTGGTCATGTTTAACTTGGGCTTCACACCTTCTTCTTTGTTTTCTTTCTTGTGATACCATTCGCTTTATTGGTATCACATTAGTCTAGAAGTTTGGAGGACCTCCTCCTCAGTCTTTTTTTCCTCACAGTCATTTTTAAAAATCTGACGGTTAATCATCCAAAATTCTCATGCCGTAAGATCTTCCTGCTGCAGACCCTCCTCACTCAGGTAAGCAATAGTTTTTGGTTATCCCCACGACTTATATTTCTGTAGGATGTAATTTGAAGCATCTTTCTCAGGCTTGTGCCTCACTGTTATCAAATGCAAGTCAAACTGAGCTGTTCCTCATCATCCTCATTCTCTTTTCTACCTCATGCCTTACATCCCACTGTTCTTTCTTCTTGAAGCCCTGTTACTTCTTAGTATTTATTTCCATTCCTAACTTTACCATTGAAACATTCAAATTTCTTCCAAAACTTGGAGACCAGATAAGTTCTCTAAGATGTTAGTAATTTTATTTTTAATGTATTACCTGTTTTAATCTTATTGTTACAGTAGTTTTTGCATACTATAGATTTCTGATATCAGGGCTAATAGCATGTGCTAGTTTTTGTCTTCTTTAGGCATTTGATGGGTTATGGAATTGCAGGAAATTTAGAGAGCACTTGATATATATGTTTTTTTGTGCCATTTTCAACTTCTCCAATAAATTATACCTATGATTTATTTTAATAATGCATATAGAGTCAGCCTATTATTTTAAAGGCAGTTCCGACACTGATTAAATACTTGCTGTTCTCCTTAATGTCTTTTCTCAGCTTTCTGGGACCAATAAAATAAATCTCTTTCTCAGTTTATTATCTATGTATCTATAGGATACTCATATCTGTCATGGTCTGTCTGTTGATTTAAGATTCCCAGTTTTCCTTTAATCCTAGCACTTGGGAAGCAGAGGCAGGCAGATCTTTCTGAGTTCAAGGCCAGCCTGGTGTACAGAGTTAGTTCCAGGACATCTGGGACTACAGGGAGCACCACTAGTATTGAAAGAAGCAAAAAAAAAAAAAAAAAAAAAAAAAAAAATTCCCAGTTTTGTTCGGGTTTTCATATAAGCTGGTTAAACTTTTTTTGTGATCATCACATTCTGAAAGCATATTCAAGATTAAAGAAACCCAGTAACATGCATACTACTTCAAGGTGGTGGCTTTTAAATACAAATAATTTCAACTGCTGTTCATGACATCATTGACCCTCAGTATGATATAGTCAGGTGAAGTCAGAAGGCAGGAAATCAAGGTGTATACAGTGATTCCCTTCTGGGAGAACTTCTGTATTTTCTCAGAGCTGAACATATTTTTTTTCTTGTATGGCCTCAGTGTCATGAATTAATAAATGAATAAACTACTGGAAGGAATGAAGAAAGCTCACTTTAAGTTATAACTTCAATTGAAAACTAGACACTGGGTAAAATTTTTTTCTTTTGAAGAATAATGAAGTCAGATGCAAAATAACAAATAATTGTTCATATATGCATATTAAGCTTTCTTAGAGATAATTGGACCCAAGAAATGGCTATTAGGGAAAATTATGATGTTATCCTTTGAATACAAACATTAAACACTTCATATTAAGCACATCAAACACTTTGATACATAAGGCATTACTTATGTACTTGACCTGTATTCACTGATTTCCTTTCCTTTCCCTTTCCCTTTCCCTTTCCCTTTCCCTTTCCCTTTCCTTTCCTTTCCTTTCTCTGTCCTGTCCTGTCCTGTCCTGTCCTGTCTTTTTTTTCTTGAGACAGGGTCTCTGTCTAGTCCTGGCTGACCTGGAGCTCACTATGTAGACCAGGCTGGCCTTGAACTCACAGAGATCTGCCTGCCTCTGCCTCCTGAGTACTGGGATTAAAGGCATGTTCCACCAAGCCCAGCTAAGGAGGAAGCATGGTTACTGTCTTCTTGTTAGACATGACAGAATGGATGGGCAGGGTGAAGCATTTTGCTGAGATTACACGTGATGTCAGTGGAGCTCTTTGGATCTGGATTTAGTCTATTAACCTCAAAATACCACTGACCCTTGGTTTTTTCAAAATATTCAGTGCTGCAGTAGATTTTAAGACAATTTAGAATGAAAGTTGAGAAATGTTTAAAGCAAAAGGCCCGTGAAGCATAATAGGTTTGAGCCTTTTAAAACACACTGTCAGCAGGAATGATGCTTGCTATTTGCAAAAAGCATTTGAAGACAAATTAGGAAACGTAAGGAAATACTGGCATCTTAACTGCTTATGAACCCAAAGAGAGCAGAGGACTGTTATGGGATGAGCAGTAAATCCAGAATGGCATCCCTTTAGTGTGCTTGGATGGGACGGCAGAAGTCCACTAGAGGCCTGGACCCATCTGTCCCTGGTGCCAGTGAGTCTATGAACACACAGAGTCTGGAGAATTCTTGAGGATGTGTAGATGTCAACACCACAGTGAAGGGGGATTGTGAAAGGGGTTTTTGACACATTTAAAGCCAGAGGATGTGATCATTTTCACTTACTATGTTGTGCCAGGTACTATTTTAGATTCAAATAGAAGTTAATAAAACAAGTAATACTCTTGTAGTACGTACTTGTAGGAATAATTGAAATTTTGTGGAAGCAAGATGAAGCTTTGAGCCAAGCTTTCCGGAGACCTTCATGACATCTCTGTATAGTCTTTCGTACTTTGTAGGTCGCCTGTTTCTAGCTTTCCTGGTTTTCTCCATTTCTGTTATGTTACATGCTCTGGCAGAGAATTTGGAAGCAGGCAGGAAAATCTCTATGGAATTTTGACTTAGTGATGATTAAGCTGTTTGGCTAAATCTACTTTTCAACTGTCAGGGTAAAGTTTCCTCATTTTCAGAATAGTTAACAAAGTTCATTTCTTGGTTTCTTATGAGAGTAAATGATACTATTAACTAAAAAAAATGTGAATATGGTTATTTAATTTCCATCTTGCTTATATTATTGGTGCATTTTCATGAGAAGCCTCCTTATTCTTGAAGAATACCATGCACAGGTATTTATGAGTTTTAATATTATATTTCATAGTATAAGCTAATAGAAAGTTCAGAACACTAGCAACATATTGACTTAACAGTAGTAACATGCATCTTTCTGATAAATAAAATTTCTGGTTTCTGGAACATATAGGCAAATAATCAAGTACTGTTATAAGTGCTGCAAAGTTTTCCTTACTAAATTTTTCCTTGAGCTAGAGAATTGTTAGTGATCTTAATTGGGTGTCTAAAGGGGAATTTCAGTGGGCATTCCTAAATGTCCATATAGATGTAAATGTATAGCAAAGCACATTTAAAAGTTACTACAAACAGAAAGACAGTTGTTTTTACCATGACTTAGAGCTATTTGTTCTCATTAAAATTGAGAAATATATACCAACAGAGTAATTGATACCATTTAAGTGCCTCCTACATGTCTGCCTTTGGAAACACAAGATCATTTATCATTATTATTACCATGTACGACAGATTATATCTATTTATTGATAGAATAAAAACTCAGCTGGATGAACTACTGCTTAGAATACCCTGTCAGTCACTGCTTCAGCAGATATTTCAATGCAGGAAGATGGTGATAGCAAGTTGCTCTTTCTCCCACACTTTAAACCAGTGCAAATCATTAGGCATTACTATGTAAATTATGCTGCAGAGAGGCCTGGAGAAAATATGTGTAAAACCTTTTCTAACCCTCTCCACTAAGAGACTATAATTTCAGAAATCTTGTGTGTGTCTTGTTTACTAATTAAAGATACAATCAAAAGTACAAGTTACTGTTAAACAATAGAGAACACAATTGTCTCTAGTAGTAGCTGAAGAATACCATCTTGTTTTTATGCACTTGTTTGTTTCAATATTTTCTGGAACTGCTTTCTCTATAGAGAAGAGCTGAACACCTAAGATTTCATCTTCAAAGCCTAAAACACTGTCACTTAGGACAAAAAGCACTTGCTCTAGAAATTCAGAAGGAAGATGTGTATTCTATGATGGAGGTACCAAGTGCTAGAAAAAGAAGTCAAATTTGTTTTGAAGCTAAGAGAATAAGAAGTATTTGGGTTAGGGAAGAGAGGAGATGATCATTTCAAGTACCACAAAGCTAAAACCTGAAAGCACAGAATAAGTAGTGAAGTCTGCTGGAGTAAGAGGACCATATTGCTATGTATAATATGTATAATATGACCATTGTCAAACAACTGTCATTTTCAAACAACCATCTAAAACCCTGATTTTTAAACTGGATGTATGAAATATTTAAATTAATTGGTGAAATATTAAAAATAACAGTTTTGTTTTATTCAGTAGTCCATGATGTCAAAATGTAGTCTATGTGGAACTTCACTGATCTAATAAATGTATTCATTTGATAAATCATTTTCTGTTGAGAGAGAGGACTGCTTTTTTTCTCCCACATTATATGGAATGACAAGCACTAATATTTTTATTATTATAATAAAATGAATGCTATATATTAAGCACACAAGTGCATGTCAGCCCATGTCTTCCTTCATAAAAAGCACAATAGCACAGTGAGGCAGATATTCTCATTATGCTTTCACAGAAGAGAGCATTAAAAAGTAGGTGGACACAAAGAATTGGCCTAGATCTAGAAAACCAGCAGGAATCTTTCTTTTTATACAATGTGTACAAGAAACTGAGTCCTTGAAAATGAGAGACTTTTGTGGATTTCACACAGTTAGGAATATGACTTCAGAAATTTTAAAAAGTGAATATTCTAATATGTTCCTTCCTAAGATTAATTCTTTTCTATTCAAAGCATTACACGCATATTAAAATGTTAGGTCAGTTCTTACTACAAATGCTTCTATAAATTTTCATTGAAAATACTGACTTCTAAAGAATGATAACTTTCAGTGTCCTCTGTTTTCTTTTTGCCTCTGCTATTTCATATGACTTTTTCTCCTAGTGATTTGCCTCTTAATATTGGCTGTTCGTAATTTCCTTATTTTTAATCCTTTCTGTGTAGTGTCCTTTCCTAAGAGTCAGTTAGTTCCACTAAACCGTGGTATGGAACTGAAGAGCTTGATGTATTTTTTTCTAAAGCGAGTCCCACTTTGAGAGGATAAAGAAGGAAGCAGTGAAATTTAATATCGTTAGTCTCTGCGTATCCATGGAGGACAAACGAATTCCAAGACCCCAGTAGATTCCTGAACCCAGGGAGGATTTGAGCCCAGTATCTCTCCTGGCTCTTACTCTCCATGCATCCCCCACATAGGTTTTTACCTTGTCACTTCAAAAGCTGTTTATGGCTGCTCTATGAGTATTCGAATTTCCAACACCACTCACCTTGCATGTCCAGGCCATTATTACTAAGTAAAATAAATGTTACTTGAATCTAGGCATGACAATGCTTCCACAACTGATTAAATTATCAAGAGGGCTACTGATTGACTAAGGAGCAGTAGTATACCATGTGGATACATTAGACAAAGGGATAACTCATGCCCCAGTTGGGTCAGAGTAGGAGAGTACATGATTTCATCCTCACGCCACTCAACATGCTACATATAATTTAAAATTTACGTAGTGTTTATTTCTGGAATTTTGCATTTAATATGCAATACTTGGGACAATGGTTGAATACTAGTAACTGAAACTTTGGGAAGTAAAACTGTAGATGAGAGTCTACTGTTCCAGTTTTTTATTTTTGAACTTAAGGAGGCAGATATCACATAATCATCTGCATCTCAGTAATCAATATGACAGAATAATATGAATATAAGAAAAGATAGATGACTCAGAGGAAGCCTCAGGGTGCCTAAGAAGATAGGAAGGCTGTTCCTCATGGGTCACAGTAGAGTCTCTGTGGAGAGTAGCTGGTCCACCATAATATGTGGAGAACATTAATCACACACAGAATGACCCTGACAGGAAGATTTTCAGAAAGCTCATACACAAATTGTTTCCTATCATCTTTAATTTTTAAGTAATATGGACTATTAAGAAAATACTTCAGAGAGGGATATGTGAATATAATTTCATTTTTACTAATAACTGATTTGTTAGCCTATCTCAGTAAGAAACCCCGGGGCTGGAGAGATGACTCGGCATTTATGAAAACTAATTGCTCTTGCAGAGGACCTCTGTTTGGTTCCCAGTACCAATGTTGTGGCTAATAACTATCTACAACTCCAGTTCGAATGGCCTCTACAGGCATTGCACAAAATGGGTGCACCAATAGCAAGGAATACATTCATAAAATAAAAATAATAAATATAGAAAATATTAAACCTGGATCCACTTGTTTCTTATGGTTCCCTACAAAAGAAAGACATACTTAAAAAGGTGCCACAAAATTAAAAAAAATTAATTATGACTGCCGAGATACTTCAATATTTATGATCAAAGTTATTATGTATATTTGACCCCTAACTTTCATTTTAGAGTAACTGTTCCTTATATATTTTTAGTCTATAAGCTATTTTAGATTATTCCACATTTCATCAACTGTCTTGTTTTTCTTAGTTCTTGTGCTTAAGTATTAATATTTCATGTCTGCTATGATATATACTGAAATAATGACTTATATTCTATGAAATCTAATTTGTATGTTTATGCCTGAAAGAGAAGAGAAGCAGAGAGAGAGTTTGAGTGTGAATATGTGTTCATGTGGGGATGTGGAGACAAGAGGAGAGGATGCTGGCATTTTGTGCTGTCACTCTCAATCTTCTTCCCTGCAGACAGGAGTTCTCACTGAACCTACACCTAGGCTGGCTGTGAGCAAGCTCCAGAGGGGCCCTTGTCTTCTCACTCCAAATGCTGGGATTATAGGTGTGTCCATGTACATGCATAATGCCATGATCATGTTGTTTTATTGGTGCTGGAGATCCATAGTCAAGTTTGTATGTTTGTGTGGCACTAATCTTATTCTCCGAGGTATCTCTGTATCTCTTAAAATTTTTTTTTTTTTTTTTGGGGTCACTGGGATAGCTTGACTTGTGCTCTCTCCCTCCATCGTCTAGCACAGCACTTGGGATTCCAAGTTCCACTTATCATCTATTTTCCAACTCTGACTATTGGGATTACATCAGGGCCAGATAACCCAAGGCAAGTCTGTATCTCAATGGCTTAATTTAATAGCTCATGGGATTCTATATTGCCAATAGTACCATCCTCTATCTCATTTTTCTAAAAATGAATAACAGTAAAATCAGAAATTGTAAACAACATATTCAATGTCTCACAGTTAGTCAGGGGGAACTAGAGTTGATCCCCCAGTCCCTAGTTCAGTGAGAACTTTAACTATATTGCTCTTTTCATCAAAGATTATTTATTTCTACTTGCTTAATCATTGCCACTAATTAATATTAAATGCCTCTTTGGTGTTGGGGATAAAGTGAATATGAGAGTTTCTGTCCTCAAGATAGTTCAAGTCTATGAAGCAGGCATGTAAGTAAATATAGACTAAGGTATGATAACTATAGCAGCAGAAGCATGTGCAAGATGCAGAGAGTCCTTGAGAGTCAGAATGAGCTGGAGATATCGTCAGAACTGGGCATATCCCAGAAGTAGTATAGCACATACAAAAGCATAGGCAGGGAAAGAGAAGATGGTTTAGGTGATATCCTGTGTGGTTTAGTTCTTCTGAATGCACATCTTGAGGCTGGAGATGAGGAGGTTGGAGCAGTGGAGAAGACTGAGGGACCCACAATTTTTTGTTTAAACTCTCGAATCCCATTTTCATTTTCCGACTTTCATATAGAGTATTTCTCCAAGTTCTTGAGATCCTTTTGGCTTCGTTCCTAATGATGTCCTACTGCCTACTGCCTCAGTGAGGGAGTGTGACTGGCGCAGGGTTAGTTGAAATCTCTTCTGAGACTGATAATTTGTTCACTGGGTAGAAGACCTCTTCTTGCCTCCACAGCAGACTTGCTGGAAGGACAGTCTGGGGGGCATTGTCTGGCTACCCCTCTCCTCCAGAGAGACTTCTGTGTAGGATATAGACCAGAAGAGCTGTGAACTGGAGGAGACAGGCAGAGTTCTATTAGTGCTGTTGAGCTCATAGATTCAGTCATAACTAAAGACTAATTTTGGAACTTCATATGGCCTAAGACTTTCTTTGCTTAAAAAAACATAACCCTGAGGCGAGACATCAGCATTGAGTAGGATGTACCAGAAAGTGCCAACTGAAAGGTTGACCTGTCTGAACATCAAAAGGAAGAAAAGCCTCAGATTGCTATAAACATCGAACCCCTCTGTGGATCCTACTTGTAACAACTATTTATAATGAGTCCTAATGAAACTTACCTTCTAGGTGCCGCAAGGTTTTGATATGAGAGACTTTCTTGCCTCCCCCCATAGAAAAAGGAGAAATATGATGATGATGAGGTCGCTCTCCAACTGTAAATTGGAGACAA
>VZQC01006529.1:388254-470754 GCA_009823505.1 Rhizomys pruinosus
CCTGCCGCTGGGCTCAGGAGATCTCCGTATCTCTTAAAATTTTGATACTCTCAGTGTCTGAAAGATGAGAGAGAACACAGTTACCCAATTTGATATTTTTGTGCTGAACATTGGAAAATGGTGATTTTTAGCTGCATTATTCACATCATTTTTTTTTTTTTTGGTCTTTTCGAGACAGGGTCTCCCTGTAGCCCCAGCTGTCCTGGAACTCACTCTGTAGACCAGGCTGGCCTTGAACTCACAAAGATTCGCCTGCCTCTGCCTCCTGAGTGCTAGGATCAAAGGTGTGCAGAACCACGCCCAGGTAATTTTGCAAGTTGTCCCCATGCCTAAGTATCCTTACCACAAGCTAGGCCCAAAATGTAGCATCAAAGGCACAGATGAACACAATTCTACATATCTGCCCATCAGAGCTCTCTATCTTGTAGGATTGGATCCTCAGTGTTTGTTTGTACATGTGCTGTGCACAAGAGAGAATTGTGAGGACGACAGAAATGAAATATTAGAATCACTTGGGGATGGGGCTCAGGATTCTCCTGTGAGGGAATATCTTGATGATGTTAATTGGTGTGGAAAGAGCCATCTTGACCGTGGGCAGACCTGTTCCCTGGTCCTGATCCAGACTCTGAACCTTCCAGTACCTTTATGTTGGCTGGCTTCTAGAGTGTGAGAAACAAGTCCCTGTGCTTTGGAAGTTTGGAAGTCTGTTTGCATGGCCATTGTCTTTCTGCATCTCCAGTCTAAATCTCAAATGTCTGTAGGCTTAAAAATAGAAACATACACGGTAGAATAATTTCCATATAATTTTGTTTAAAAATTTCAGTATAACTTTGCTTTAAATATGCTGTTTCACACACACACACACACACACACACACACACACACACGCACACACGCACACACACGCACCCCTGTCTTCATTGTCTCATCATCATTGACTTTCCCCTTCTGTTATTTTCTAATCTCTTTTTGGAAGGGTTTTCTGATAGGATGCAAAGCAAGTCTGTTTGGAGAACTGTGTGATATGACTGACAGCTCTCAGGTGCCAAAACAGCTCTCAGATACCTCTGTGACAACACAGTGTATAGGCACAGTAATTGCAGGGATAACAATGGCCGTCCACTTCCCAGGCAATCTTCTCTGGGCGACTCTTCATGTTCTTGCATATCATGGATGCTGTTGCTGTTGCTCTAGAAGTCTGCTCTTAGATTTTTGTATAAACAGATTTCTAATCAATGCAAATAAGTCCGTGTGGTGACAATGTTTTCTTCAACTTCACTGTACTCAGAAGAGGATTTATCTCTGGAAAGTCCCAAGTGCCAGAGACTCCGAAAGAGCCTGTTGGAGCCTGCTTGTCCACCCCCCCCCCCAGGTTCCTATGCCATGATTTAACTCTGTTGGATCTTGGCATTAATTCTGGCCAAGATCTAGTATCTGTTCTCTGAAATGCCCTTCAGGTTCACTGAAAGGGGAAACGACACACAACAGCCACCTGAGTCTAATAGTTCCCAGAAGCCAGACCTACAAAGAAAAGCAAAAAGGACAGCAGCAGCATGATGCCCAGAGTCACTGGCCCCTTGCTTTACCACCCGGGTCTCTAACCTTTATGTATAAATGGAGCAGCTATTTACCTCTGCAGCATTTCACTGGGCACATCACTGAATCAGGGGCACTTATTATCTCCAGAACATGGAAACACCTTGATGGAGCCTAAATAGCTTCATCTGTGGGAGTTCCTCCTTTTGCTTCTGACCAAAACATTTTTTCCACAATTTTGAACAGAAAATAAAATTAGATATCCACAACTATAAAAATAAGTTGTCATTCAATCCAGACATTCTGGGAAGACTGCTAAAGTTGTCTACATTTGAACTTATTTTCTATTAGCTCTTCTTCAACTTATTCCAAACTTGATAGAAATTTTAGCTTCAAGGAATAAAATGCCTCAGTATTTCTGACAAGTATGGTATATAAATATTATTTGAGTGTTGTTTTATTTACCAGAAGTTTTGCAAAAGTAAGTTCACTAACTAAGACTCTATGGGACTTGACTTCTGAGTTATTCAGTTGTTTTAAATCACCTGATTGTGAGAATGAGAATAAGGAATGCTCAGTTGAATGAAGAAAAAGAACCAGAAAACTTTGATTCTAGTTAAAAGTGTAGTTCATGGAAATTAAATTATTCTCAATATTTTCTAAAAGCTCATTGCATGAGGGGAGCTATTGGTACAACAGTGTATTTACAGTGATTCCCTAACATCTGTTATTTAGAAGGTAACTAGAGCTCATTTTCTGTTTTCATGCTTAATAGCATATTTTTAGCATCATTACACAGTTAAAAATCTTATTCTGCCCAAGAATTTATTTAAGACTTTATGTTTTTATTGTTATATATCATGGCATAAATACATTCTTTGAATAGGTGGCTAATTAAATATACAATTATCTACATTTTCCAATGAATAATATTTTGAGTTAATATTGTGGAATAAAAACAAAAGTTACTTGCAGTTTCTGTTAGGATCATTTCGCTAATAAATGGAGAATAAAAAACTTAATTTCCATGTATTGCTGTAGTCTGCATCTTTAGCTTTGTGAATGTATTCTTTAAATTAGCTCATATACATGAGATTTCTATAGGCAAAAATGGTGTCTTAGTAGCTGTGTTTATTCTGTCATTCCCATCTTCAATATATTTATAAATGCCACTTGATTAGGACAGACAGTAAACTCCAGTGGTACGAATGCCACTTGTTAGAAAATTTTATGTTGCTAAACTTATATAAAACATTCTGAAGAGTACTTCTTAAAACTTTTTCTACTTGAAAATAGTTTCTGGCCTGAGAAGTTTTTATACAGGCTTGAGCATACAGATATGTAAAATAGCTATACAAGCAAACATTTACAGGTAATAAATCATAGACATTTTAGGACAATTCTTTGGAGGGGGGCTGGAGAAATGGCTCAATGGTTAAGAGCACTGGCTTCTTGCAGAGGACCTGGGTTTGGTTACCAGCACCCACATGGTAGGAACTTCCAGCAGTGTCTGAAATGGAACCTCATGAACCATTTTTTATGACATGCTATATTCATGTGAAGAAACATTCTCAGAATTGATGATTATGAAATCAAAATATCCATCAACTCTGAAAAATGCATGTTCTACATCCTACTTATCAGATATTCAGCCTGTACTTAATTATGTAGAGCTAAACATATACATACATTTTATCAGTAATTAATTTTTTTCAATTTTAACAAATAGTGAAATTATATATATTCCAAAGAAATGTCTTTGTAATATTTTATTTCTTATTTCTATTTTTATGTCTATGAGTGTATTGCCATGTATGTAAGTAAATACAATGGACAAAGAGGTCAGAAGAAGGTTAGAACTGGAATTATGGATGGCAGCTAACAATTGTTCATACCTCCAGTTGCAGGGGAATCTGACACACTCTTCTGAATCTAATGCCCTTGTTCTGACCTCTTCAGGTATTTCATGACATGGGTGCACTTACATACATGCAGACAATACTCTCATATACATACAATTTAAAAAAGTAATAAAATATTTAAAAAACAAATTGTTGGAAGTCTTGCTCTAAAGATTAAAATTCACTTGGTAATTTTTATGAAACCCAGGTCTGCATGTAAAACAGCACTTTTTAAAATCAAACAGTTTAATACAAGGTAGTCTTAGGATATGCTAACTTGATTCATACATACTGAGCAAGGACAGCAGGAAGATATTCAGTCTTTGTTTTCCACTGTTAAGACATTGGTTATGTTTCTGTAAGAACAGAAAGCTTTTTATGTACACTAAAAACAAAAGTCACTGTAATTTAGGAATATATGGCTCAGCTCTTAGCCAAGGCATTTCGGGCAGCATTTGTCAGTGTTGCGTGATGTATTGTCATGCCTGGTACAAAACTGCACATGCTCTGTGTGTGTTGTGTGTCCAGAACCAAGGCTACAGTGAAACTGTGAAGCACAACTGAGTGAGCACCACTAAAAATGCCTCAGATTGATTATGCATTCCATCTTGAATTGACATTGGTATCTACTCAAACTTTTGGTATGGCCAAGATTTTCATATTCAGTTAAATGACCCCATTACGGCCCATAATGCATGTAGTATAGAAGCCGTGATTTAGAAAACATTGGTACAAAGAAAGGCCCTTATCTCATAAACTGTACATATGTGATGGCTTCATTTTCACAATTCTAAGTATGCTACATATTATGTGTCTCACAATGCATTTCAGATTAGATATCTGTTGTTCCTGCCTTCAAAATAAAATGATAAGCTTCAAGATAATGTAATCTATTAAAGTTTATTTTTATATAATAAGCAGTAATACCGAAAGATTGTGAGAACCAGAGTTGGTGGATGAACATTAGCATCAGCAAACAGAGGCTCTCAGGCTTCTGGGAACTTGCTCATATGAACTTCCAGCAGTGTTGACAGCATGCACAAACCCCATGCTGAGTGAGTCAGAAGAAAACCCAGCACAGAACTAGGTAAATGGGCAGCAGGTGCCAACCTGAACTGAGGTGCTAATGGCAACTGATTACCACTGGGTGAGGGACAGTAGGTCTTTAAGGCAGTGACTCTAGATAGGCTGACTTGACTCTTGTACTGAGGGAAATCAGGAGGCAGAGCCAGGCAGATCTCTGTGAGGTCAAGGCCAGCCTGGTCTACAGAGTGAGCTCCAGGCCAGCTGGGACTAAAGGGAGACCCTGTCTCAAAAACACCAAAAAAAAAAAAAAAAGAAAACTTGATTTGATAGGCCATAACAAATATGACAGAATGCAGGAAATCTGACAGGGAGGCTGTGGAGGGTACAGATAAGGGCGAGTGATCTAATATGATTAAGGTTTATTGTATGAAATGGACAAAATTCAATAAAATATACATTAAAAATAATCAAGAATAATAGCAATATAATAAGTAGGATTACTGAGGCAAAAACAGTTCTTAGGAACTGGCTTTTGCCCAACAGACTCAGAATAACCCTACCTTCATCCTTCAACGAGTTAGACACTGTGATGTTAAAAGAGTTATTTTGTTATTTATAGATTACTTCATCAAAAAAAAAAAAAAGAAGACCAGCCGGGCGTGGTGGTGCACGCCTTTAATCCTAGCACTTGGGAGGCAGAGGCAGGCGAATCTTTGTGAGTTCAAGGCCAGCCGGTCTACAGAGTGAGTTCCAGGACAGCTGGGCTACAGGAAGACCCTGTCTCACAAAAAAAAAAAAAAAAAAATAGATTACTTTATATTCCCAAACCTCGAGAGTTTACGTGTTAAAAATGACATTTATTCTACTGACATCTTATCACCTGCTTCTCTAGATTCCTCCATTATACACAAATGCATCCTAAAATTTGGAGTCCTTTTGCCCGTAAAGGCTATTCACTACTGGGGTATAGATTTATTTTGCTATTTCTAAGTAACTGAGCCAGATTTTGTGTAATCCTCAGGATTTTTGCTTTATAGAAAGCAGAATTTTTTACTATATATTATGGACTATTATGAAAAGTATTGCTACCATTTATTGACATTTGTGGTCCAGATTAGCTTTCTTGATACAGACATGGTGGTGTAGATAAAGCCTGCCTCTGTTAATGTTCAAGAACTTTTTATATGTTTCTGTTGCACAGCACAACCTATGCAAATCCATTTTCTTATTATAGTCTAAAGCTTCATTTCACATTACCATGTATTCATTTCTCAAGCCACAAGCCTAACTAAAGTGTTATACTATTGCACATAAGCTAGTTTGACTGTTAATCCTTTGTTTCCCTGTAATATCTCTTCATTTTGGTTTAGCATTCCTGAAACCCATGAAATAAAAATGGATTCAATAATGGGACAAAAAAGATGAATGGAAAAAAATCACTTATGTTCAAGAAGCACAAGAGCAAGTTTTCAAACATTTATTTTGCAGTCTGCTGAAATAGCACCGGAATTTCCCTAGTATGGTGTCTCACANTGCCTGAGAAATTGTACCGTAAAAAAAAAAGAGCACAGTTGTTTTGCCCGTCTTACTGGCAAGTGCAGCTACCCTGTGGCTGCCACTGCTTTTTCCATCCTTCAAAGACATGAGACACAGCTTTTCAACCTTCCAATATGGACTGAAGACTCATGTCTCTCCAAGAATCCTCCACACCTTCAGTGCCAGATGGGGACTGCTGAGACATCCAGCTTGTGGACTGAGCTACTACTGGGGTTTCAGCCTCTTCCGAGTATTGACTGCCATTTTTGGACTACCCAGGCTGTATCATGGAGACCAGTATGGGAAGCTCAAGACAGGACTTGATGCTTACTGGACCTCATTTAGTGATCATGGGAAGGGAAAACCCCAGTGTGGAGCACAAGGGCAGAACTGATGGTGGTTTGGGCTTGCCAAGGAGGATCCTTCAAACATGACATCTTTCAGCCTAATAAAGAAAAAAATTATATGCTGAAGATGCTAAAACCTATGATATATGTGGCATGCATATATGCATATTTTGGAGTGATGCAAATTGGAAGGAATAACAACAACAAGAAGACTGAGTCAAATCACTGATTGAAATGGTGAACTTCTGCTCGAAACAGTAAACTTTTGTATCGAAAATTTTGAGAGACTAAGAAAAAGATGAAAAACATGTTTGGCAGAATGCATGAGCTCTAGTGGGGGGGGAAGGAAGGGGGCATGGGTCTAGATTTGATTGGAAATTTTATATGAAATGCCCAAAGGTTCAATAAAAATTGGCTTTGAAAAAAAGATGAACCAAACACTCCTTATCATAATATGATCGGTGATGATGAAGTTGCCTATAGTGATTTCGAAGCCAATGAAGCCATGAATCCAGATTTTTTTGGTCTTTTTGAGACAAGGTCTCCCTGTAGCCCCAGCTGGCCTGGAACTCACTCTGTAGACCAAACTGGCCTTGAAGTAACAAAGATCTGCCTGCCTCTGCCTCCCGAGTGCTAGGATTAAAGGCATGCGCCACCACACCTGGCGAATCCAGATATTTTAACTAAGAAATTAGCTGCTACTGAAGGCTCAGAGTCAAAGTATCGAATTGAGAACAAGAAAGCAGCAGAGAGGAAGATAATGAATGACCTCTCACCTGAAGAGCAATAAAAGAAGCAACAATTTGGAATGAAAAGAAAGCTTCACTACAATGAAGGACTGAATATTAAACTAGCTAGACAATTTCAAAAGATCTACACAATGATGAGGAAGATGAAGAAATGTTGGAGACTGCAGATGAAGAAAGCATGAATATTGAAGAGTCAAATCAAGGATCTACTACAAGTGAACAATGGCAAAACAAATCAGAAAGTTCATAGAAGAAATTTGTTCAACATTGCAGTCATTTGCCAAATACAAACCTTGCTACTATAAACACTGCTTCTTGTTCTCTACAAGTCATGATTTAAGTACCAAAATACATACCAATTATTATATATTGCCAAGAATTAAATAGCTATAGAGACTGATTAGAGTGAAAAATGTCTGGGGGGGAAGGACTAATTTATTTTTGCCACTTCTAGATACATAGTATTACCTCTTATAAAAGTTTGTGTGTAGGGGGTTGTTTGTTTTTTTTATCAAAAGCCTCTTGGCACTGTGGATAAATATTCAGGCTGAAAGGTATTTTTGACAGTTGTCTTCTACTTGTTTCAGCTTGTGGAGAATGATTATAAGAGTTATTGTTGCATTTTCTGATCTGTGACCTTTAAAATTCCTGTCAAATTTTCTTTGTGTTTGCAAGGAAAAGATTGAAATTTTTCTCATTCAGATTAGCACTTTTTTCCCTCCCACAAATAAATATCAGGTTAAAGTTGCACAAGCATCTACTCTGATTGCTCATTTTTTAATATAATCTCACCATGTCAGAATTCCCTTTATGTACCTATCTTAACATCCTGCTTTTGTTTCCTACTCCTTTCTACTTATACACATACAATTGTAAAGACTGTGATATATAGTATAGAAAAGCAAAGGTTGCTAAGACGTTAGTAACTCTTCCTCTCACAGACCCTGTTATTAGCTGCAGTAATGAAATTCCATTTTGACTGTCAACACCTGTTCTACATGAAGAAAACCAAGGAGTAGCAGTTATATAGGCAGGAGGTGCAGTTCAGCTACTTGATCCCTCTGTCCCTCTGATTAAGAGCTTGGCAATTAAATTGCTAATATTATTACTTCATTTGACTTTGACCTTAGAAAACAATTAACTGAGGCTTTTTTGCATGATGAGAGAATTGTATGTAATCAGCCATATGATTGTTCCTGAATGCACAGACAGAATTATGCCTGAACTTTTTTTTTTTTTAATTTAAAGCTTCTGGGGTTAGAGAGATGGCTCAGTGGTTGGGAGTGCCCACTGCTCTTGCAGGGAAACCTGGTTTGATTCCCAGCACCCACATCTTAGCCCACATGGTGACTAAGAGTACATCTACTCAGTGGAGTTCTATGCAGTGGTAAAGAAAGATGACATCATGAACTTTGCAGGTAAATGCCTGGAGCTAGAAGATATCATGCTGAGTGAAGTAACAGTCCCAGAAAAACAAACAACAAATGGTATCCCTCATCTGTGGATGCTAGCACCAATTACCTAATTGTATGGCAAACTGAGCAACGTCAATGAGATCTGAAAACAACTGTGCTCTTATATTGTAGAATCCCTTAAAAAATAAACAAATTAAAATAAAAAAAAAGAACTGTCTTTGGGCCGGGCATGATGACACACACCTTAAAAAAAAAGATTCTAAGTACTCCCTGCTTTAAGGGAATATAATAATACATATTATAACAAATGAACTTTATTCTTCTAACATGGTAGAAATTACTTGGATTCTTTTTTTCTTGAAATGAAGTGTAGTACCTGAGTGTCTTGGTTTAATGATGGCCTCATTTCTAGTCAGTTATTTGTATCTTAATTTTTTGGTAGCACCAAATGAAATATGTTATATGACAGACTTTTTTTTTTGGTCTTTTCGAGACAGGGTCTCCCTGTAGCTCCCAGCTGTCCTGGAAGTCACTCTGTAGACCAGGCTGGTCTTGAACTCACAAAGATTCGCCTGCCTCTGCCTCCCGAGTGCTAGGATTAAAGGCGTGTGCCACCATGCCTGGCTTATTATTTTTTATGTGTATGAGTGTACTGTCTGCATGTAGGTTGGTGCTGCCTTTTCGAGACCCTGTCTCAAAAAGACCAAATAAATAAATTAATTAATTAATTAAAATAAAATAAAAAGAGCAGTGACTGCTCTTGCAGAAGACTCAGGTTTGAATCCTAGCACCCACATGGCGGCTAACAACCATCCATAACTCCAGTTCCAGGGGACCTAACACTTTCTTCTCTCCTCCATTGGCATTTCACAACATGGGTGCACTTACATACATGCAGCCATAACACTCATACACATAAAATAGAAATAAACAAAAAATTTAAAAAGAAAAATGAATATAAAATTCTTAGGTAAATTGATGGATCTAGAAACAATCATCCTGGATGAGATAACCAAGACCCAGAAAGACAAAAGTAACATTCTCATAAGTGGATGCTAACTTTGAGTCTTTAGATATGTGTGTTTAAATAGGAAATTTAAAGCCAGGCCGGGTGGTGCACACCTTTAATCCCAGCACTCTGGAGGCAGAGGCAGGCGGATGTCTGTGAGTTCAAGACCAGCCTGGTCTAAAGAGTGAGTTCTAGGACAACTGGGCTACAGGAAGACCCTGTCTCAAAAAAAAAAAAAAAAAAATAGATTACTTTATATTCCCAAACCTCGAGAGTTTACGTGTTAAAAATGACATTTATTCTACTGACATCTTATCACCTGCTTCTCTAGATTCCTCCATTATACACAAATGCATCCTAAAATTTGGAGTCCTTTTGCCCGTAAAGGCTATTCACTACTGGGGTATAGATTTATTTTGCTATTTCTAAGTAACTGAGCCAGATTTTGTGTAATCCTCAGGATTTTTGCTTTATAGAAAGCAGAATTTTTTACTATATATTATGGACTATTATGAAAAGTATTGCTACCATTTATTGACATTTGTGGTCCAGATTAGCTTTCTTGATACAGACATGGTGGTGTAGATAAAGCCTGCCTCTGTTAATGTTCAAGAACTTTTTATATGTTTCTGTTGCACAGCACAACCTATGCAAATCCATTTTCTTATTATAGTCTAAAGCTTCATTTCACATTACCATGTATTCATTTCTCAAGCCACAAGCCTAACTAAAGTGTTATACTATTGCACATAAGCTAGTTTGACTGTTAATCCTTTGTTTCCCTGTAATATCTCTTCATTTTGGTTTAGCATTCCTGAAACCCATGAAATAAAAATGGATTCAATAATGGGACAAAAAAGATGAATGGAAAAAAATCACTTATGTTCAAGAAGCACAAGAGCAAGTTTTCAAACATTTATTTTGCAGTCTGCTGAAATAGCACCGGAATTTCCCTAGTATGGTGTCTCACACTGAGGAAGGTAATGAAAGGAAAGATTACGCACAGCTGTTTTTGCAAAGGTAGAGCATTCCCTCTGCGTAAAAATGCAGAGCACTAGTCTTCACTGACCCTTGCCCATTCTCTCAAGTTGTACACTTTCCCTTTTATGTTTTTTTATTATTTTTTTAATATTTGTGTGTGGTTTGTTGTCTTATTTTTCTTTTGGTTTTAGACTTTTTTTGGTATTTTTGAGACAGGGTCTCCCTTTTAGTACCAGGTGTCCTGGAGCTCGCTCTGTAGACTAGGCTGGCCTTGAACCCACAGAGATTCACCTATCTCTACCTCCCGAGTGATGGGATTAAAGGCGTGCGCCACCACGCCCGGCACACTTTCCCCTTTAAACAGTTGTTCTGGAGATAAAGCACACAGAGACACTACACCGGAGACCATTCAAAGAGCACTGGGTCATGGTCTCTACTACCCTCTTCTCTGTTTGTATACCAATGCTTTTCTTGATGTGGGAATCACACATGTCCAATGGAATTTTAGCATGATAAAAGGTTTGTTAATAGAAATGATACTTTATGGCCAGGCGTGTTGGCACATGCCTTTAATCCTAGCAGTTGGGAGGCAGAGGCAGGCAGATCTCTGTGAGTTCATGTGAGTTCAAGGCCAGCCTGGTCTACATAACGAGCTCCAGGCCAGCTGAGGCTGAGACTAAAGGGAGACCCTGTTCCAGACATCAACAAAAAAAAAAAAAAAAAAAAAAGAGAAGAAGAAATGATACGTTATTTGAAAATGGCTTCATTTTCAATGTGTATTTTATGGCTATATTATTTTATAATTTTCTATTATATAGTCTCATTTGTAAACTGATTATAAAGACAATTTATACAAATCTATTTTTTTCTAATGTCTCTAAAATTCTACATGTTAGATGTGTCTAAAGTGAGCGTTTAGACTTTCAGAGTGACTTCCTTTAACATGAAGATCCTTCCAAATAATTCCTGTTACAATGGACATTTAGCCTTTACATAACCAGATTTACATGGTGTGGTCTTTTCTTTTTCAGATGTATAGGATTCAAAAGAGGTCTGTTTTTAAATACCAGATCTGCATTAAATACTTAATTACAATTTAGTGTATGGATTATATTACACAATCTTGTTGTATAAAATTGAATTGTGAAATCAAAGAAGCTTAAAATTATTTATCCCCGTATTTGTCGAGTGAGCTAATCTCCCACAGTCTATGAAAAGGTAATACATAGTCTCCACTTAAATGTTTTTAGGCGTACAGCAAGCTCACCACTTTTCAAGAAACTCTTTTCTTCTTAGCCAAGGTCATTGCTCATAAATCCATTTTAATATTAGCCAGAGAGAATGTGCCTGTAACTTGCATTTTTCTACTATTTAAATTTTTATTAATCTATAAATTAGGCACATTCCTATTAGAAAGTTAGGGCTTTGACTTACTGCTTACAGATTATGAAAATCTAGTCCTGTCCTCAACTCTGGTGTGGCCACCCTATGCCTGTTTCCATACCACAGGCTGAGTATATCAGAGGTAAGTGCTGAAGCTTTAGGACAGCCCTCCCTTCAGAGGGACTGGAGGCTGCCTGACACATATGCAGATGACAGAGTCACTAGAAGAATGGGGTATCTATATGAAACATCTGTTTTTTTGATGATTGACAGTTCTATTCTGAGCTCTCAGTGTGTCATCTTGTCTAATACATGCACACAGCAAGAAAGGGACTATTAGTATTTTTCCCCCTTTTCCCTTAAAAATATTCAAGATACTAAGGCATAGTATGACTCACTAACAGTCACAAAGTTGGTAAATAAGCGAGATGATGTTCACAACGAGATGTTCTAACCTCAGATTCCACTATGTTACACGTAGTCGGTTTATTTTATTGGAACTCTCAGAATGCAGGATTTAAGGGGCACCAGGGGATTACCTGTATATTTACTTCAGCCTGAATAATCAGAAAACAAAAAGCTGTGTGTGACTGGGTCTTCACATAGGAGAGTAGACAAGGAATATAAATGAAGAAGAAAAAACTTCAAATGCAACTAAAGTGTCTGGTGGCAGAAAACACAGCTACTTAACACCTGTGTTGGGTAGTGAATTCTAGTTTGATATGTCAGGGGAAGGAAAGGGTGATTCCTGTCTTGTCCATCTTAAAGGGTTACCCTTCTAAGAAAGAAAAGTTAAGAGAAAAGCAATATGGATATAGGATTTTAGATATTCAAATCATGATTTTCATGTGACAACAAGGGGCCTTCATGTTGAAGATTCGAAACTCCAAGCTGATGTCTTTTAAGTTTAGGTGAAGAGTGGGAAGCAGGGTAGAAATGACTGGCCTAAATCGATAAGATCTAGTAGAAGTACATAGAAGGGGACCTTAGCGAGGACTGTCTGTCCACAGTTTTAGCTTCTCTGTATAGTGTTTCCTGCTCCTCCAACTCCCAACTGTGGTGGAGGATTCTTTTTGGGGAAGAGGATTTTATGACTTACAGTCCAAGAAGTTTAGTCAGATAATTTCTTGTGTGTGTGTGTGTGTGTGTGTGTGTGTGTGTGTGTTTATGTGGTGTGTGCAAGTGTAGTGTATGTGCATGTCTGTGCTTGTGAGAGAGATGGGGAGAGAGAGGGAAGGATGGGGGTAGAAGAGAGAGGAAGTACATGTGTGCTGGTGTGTGGAGGTGGTTATAGGCTAATGACATATGTCTTCCTCTGTTATTCTCCACCTTGTCTTTGAGACAGGGTCTCTTGCTGAACCTGGATCTCACTGACTTCCTGGTCTGGCTGGCCACAGAGCTCCAGCAATCCTCCTGTCCTCCTGCCCAGTGCTTAGGTTAGATCCTTGCTGCTGTCATGCTGCCTTCATGGGCTTTGGTGATCTGAAGTCAAGACCTCTTGCTTGTGTGGGCCAGCGCTTTACTGACATTCTCTAGTTCCCTAGAAAATTTCTTTTCAACACCTATTTTTAATTGGATTTTTGTCATTTGACACAATAGATCTTAATCATATTTATACCCCCTCCCCTATTTGTACTGCCCATAGCCCCCTCACTGAATTTCATGCATTCTTTCATAAATGTTAAGGCCTATCAAGTCAGTTTGTGATCCCAGATTTCCCTTTGTGTGAGTTCAGCCACTGGAGCCTGGTCAGACTATCTAGCATCACTTCCTTAAAGAAGACCAGCTCTCCCTTACCAAGCAGTGATCAGCTGCCAATAGTTCCTTGGCTAGGATTGTTTTATGCTGGGGTTTTTTTCTGGTTTGAGTTTGCTTGGGTCTCATCCATACTGTTACTATGGCTGTAAGTTGATATGATCAAGTTCCCAGCTGCCTAGAAAACTGTTTCCACAGCCAACTCTTACAAGAAATTGTGGGAAAAGGCCAGAGTTTATTTAGTTTATTTAGATTTTTTGGATGTTTTTTAGAGATTCTGGTTTCTCTGCCTCTCCTAAGGATAAATGGAATGCTCTTTTCTGTGGCTTTCTTGAGCAGAAATAAGAGGCTGAGGATGAAGGAAAGGAGAGAGAAGGATAGGAGAATATTAGAGAAAAATTTGTTCACTTAGAATAAAAATCATTTTCCTGAGCCTCAGCAATCTAAAATTATTCGATTTTCTTCTTCTTTTACTTAAACTACACTTAGTGGAATTTGATTTCGTAGAGCCAAAAATCCTGCTTATAACAAAGTTTTGGTTATTTACATTATTTTCAGTTTTGTCTACAACAAATCTGAGTATTATAAATTCATTGTTGAACTAAATTCTAGAAACAAAATAAAACAGGTCAATCTAGAAATTACCTATTCCTTCCTGTAACAACGCTGAGGAATCCATGTAATCATCACAGTTACAGTTAGCTACATTTATGAAGATGAAGACAGCACCGTCTCCTCTGCCCCAGAATTAACACAAAAGAGGTAGACATTGACCAAGCGACCTTTCCCAGGGTAGCCAAGGTGAACCTTTTGTCCTGCACATCTTAGCACTGAGTATTTCTCTTGTCAATTCCACCATTCTGCAGAGTTGACAAAGGCTCTTCTATTCACGTCTTTCCTAGATACATATACTTTTATTTCCATGACAGCAGGACAGAAAAAGGGTGTATGTCTCTACTGAAAGAAAAGGACAGAAAATTAACCAGAGGAAATTATTATCATTGCAGGAGGAAGCAGCAAGCACTTGGGAGGAAGAAAGACCAAATGAAAAAATAGCAATGTGCAACAAAAGGGAAGCCCATGGGATTATTAATGGGAAAAAGAAAATAATGCAAAAATGATCACACCTCCACAGTGGAAGAATCACATGCAGTGTTTCCATTATTCCAAATAATACTTTTAAACAAATCACCTTTCCCACAACTGTCTGAGTCTTTTAATTTGTTTGTTTTCTTTACTATGCAAACTTGGCTGTGATTATATTTTTAAGCCCAAGTGCAATTTTGTTTGAGAAAGAATGTGTAATTTCTTCTGCAAGGAAGTGTGAAGCTCCCTAGAGGGAGCACCTGGTTGTGACAACTAGAGGGGTTCTCTCTCTCTCTCTCTCTCTCTCTCTCTCTCTCTCCCTCTCTTCCCCCCCATTGGATCTAAGGCTTTAAGGCTTTGCATGAGTTAAGCAAGTGCTCACCACTGAGCTACGTATGCATTTCCCAATACCAAACATGATTCAAGGCAATGGATGTGGCTGGGTCAGGGGTCTCTGGCATTGTTCTCTGAAGTCTAGGTATCTCCTCTTCTGTGAGAGAGATCTATGCCTGTGTTTATGAGCTTGAATTGCACAGCACTGCAAAGCTATGTTTTGAGCATTCCAAACATGAGCTATTGATTATAGAGCTTTCTGCCTTCTTAGCCTAGGATGAGTACTGGAATTCTGCCCTCTTCCTGGCCCCAGGGTCCTTGCACACCCTAGCCCAGGAGCAGACGACCAGGTATCTTAGAGTAGATCACATCTTTGACAACTGTGCATTATGAACTTTGCTTTAAATGGCCTAGATTTAGGGCATGGACCCTTCTTTATGGTGACCAGCCTCTGCTTTATTTCCTCTAACATGTATTCCTACTTGGATGGGTCTTTCTCTAGATCCACCCTCTATTCATCCTCATCTGGTAACAGAGTTGCTAGTCCTTTTCCTGTCATTCTTACATGAGGGAACTCTTGACAGGTGAAACACTTAGATTATATTGTTTGAGTACAGTTTTGTTTCAAATATTAAGAGACACAAACGTCACTTTATAAACTTAGTTTTTATTATAATCAAAATCTTTTGCATGGAGAAGGCAGGTAGATGTATGCTTTTAAGTTCTTCCAGTCTGTGTTTGATTAGGATCAGGACAGGATGATGCAAAGTAAATATTTATAGGTTAATTCAGTGATGAAGACTCAGCTTTGCCTTGAGAAAATGATACATGTTAGTTGCATTTGCAGGTTTTCCTCCTATATTTTTAACCCTTGTTTACTTTTCTATGTGACCACCCAGGGACACACAGCTTTTTGTTCTCTTATTATTCATGTTGAAGTAAATATGAATTTAATAGTCTCCATCAAAGCCTGCACTCAGAGTGAAGAATAGTGAGTGTACTTTGAAATGCTTCTCACATGCAGCACTGTGCACACAAGGTAAGGAAAAGATAAATTGTTAAGTGAGCTGGAAAACTGTCTTTTAATGAAGGATAAGCTAACATTAGAAACCTCCATTTAATTACACATGCAAACATTACTATCAAGCTACTTATCTGTTGCTGGGCTGCTGTGTAAACCACAATAAACTTGTTTCTAGTTTGGAAAAAAATAGCTTGTTGTATGCCTTTTATTAACTTCTGGTTATTTAAAATTAAATATAGAAATTTGTCAAATGCTTCATTCACAATATATATTGATAAATCAAACTGTGATTGTCTTTTTCAATCAAATAGAATGAAGTACCTGATAAAACATTTGTACATTTTCTAAGTGGTTATGGTTTTTTAGTTTGATGTATATTATTTGTATTTTTACATGTTTTACATACATATATTACAGTGACTTTCTATTAGATTAAATGTTTTCCATTTCTGTATAGTATCTCTCCACAAATAACTCTGAATTTTAATAGATAAACTTACCAGTATCACTGTTGTGTTGTTTCTATTTGTTCTTTCTGTGTTTTATTTACCATATTATTTCCAAGTGGTAGGTCCTAACAGTGATAACCTATATGACTTTCAGCACCTTGTACTAAGGTTTTCTCTATTGAGGGAAATATTTTGTATCTAATACTGTTCAACAAAGTAGCCATTAGCTAACTACATGTGGCTTTTGATTCCTGGAAATGTGGGTATTGTGACCCAGGGCCTGGATATTTAACTTTAAATTGAATTAACATAGGTGTAAATTTAAATAATTTCATGTGGCTGTTGGTTACTGTATTGGATATTTTAATGACAGCTTGATTTTTATCACTGTGGTGGTCTGTGAAGCTTATTCTCTCTCTCTCTCTCTCTCTCTCTGATGGGAGGTAATAGTCTAGTACCAAATTTTCTTTATAGATCACAAATTTACCTAAAGCAATAGCTTTCCTACACTGTGTGTGTGTGTGTGTGTGTGTGTGTGTGTGTGTGTGTATGTGTGTGTGTGTGTGTGTGTTCCTTGGCCTCTTAGTATTTTCTTTGGTGAGTTTCCCCATGCTGGCAGTAGCATCTCTTAACTGTCATGATCACCTCACCTTTATGAGGAGTCTCCATCCATAGTAATGCATGTGACTTCTCTGTCCACCTTTGCTTTGCTTTAGAAATCTGTCTCTGTCTTGTTTGGTCTTTGTTTGCACCTTTCATGCACACTTTAGACTTTGGTTACAAAATAGCAAAGAATAACAGGATTTCTCCTTCATTATCACGGTAGTTCCTATAATCAGGCACCAAGAAATTCCCTTTTATTTTAAATCGGTCAGTTTATCAGTGTAGTTAAATTATGTGAGCTTCTATGCTTTCATACTATAGAACTCCTATGTTGAGAGCAACTAATAGTCTATAAACTGTACAAAAACAGCAAGAAAGCATGAAATAGCCAGAGAATAAAAGTAGCTGACATGGGAAACTAGACTGTTCAAAGGATGACTTTGCTCAGTTTTCCACTTCAGCCATTGGATGCACAAAGTAGGTTTAGGGTACAAACAACAAGATCACAAAGTGCCTGACAAGTATACAAGGTAATATTCCATCTTGTGACTAAAACTGTGTTGACCTTGTGGTAGGCAGTGTTGCAGAACTACATATCACACACACACACACACACACACACACACACACACACACAAACACACACACACACACACACACACACACACACACACCCCTCGCCTCGAGCAAATGCAGAGAACCCAGTCTACTTTGACAGTAGTCTAAGACAACAAAAAGCATTACCTGAGGATCCACGATCCACAGTCATTCTTCACATGGTTATGCAACACTGCATGGTTCAAAACATCCACAGTTTATTTTATTAATGCTGGATAATGCCTTAGGCCTGGCAGAAGGAGACATAAATGCTTAACTAGGAATCCTGCTTAGTCTACACCTTAAATAATTCTCACATAATAAAAATCCAAATGATAATAATTTGTAAAGCTTTCTTAAGCAAGAGCCAAGAGAAGCTTCAGATAAAATCAAGTGCATACATAAGAACACTAATCATGAATTTTCCATACTGTTGCAATGTTAAATAACCTCATAGTTCTAGTATCTAACACAACACACTGATTCAGTCTCTCCATTACTTCAAATTCTTGACATAAGGATTAGCCTCACTTATAAATAGTAGCATTCTGTTTAAGAACTGTATATAAAATCATTGGAACTCTGTCGTTAGCTTAGATTGGGCTGAAATTCTGATCCAAATTTGGCAAGATCTGCAGCTTGGGGAGCTTTCCTGATCATCTTCTAACTCACATTCTTCATCTGTAGATGGTAATGTGAATAGCCACTTCATAGTTGTGGGAAGGAATGAACAGGTTTCCACATGGGGAAATAAGATGCCTTGGGGTTGGAGAGATGACTCAGCAGTGAAGAGCACTGTCTGCTCTTCCAGAGGACCTGGGTTCAATTCCCAGTGCCCACATGGTGGCTAACAACCATCAGTAGCTCTAGTGCCAGGGGATCTGATACCTTCTTCTGATATCCAGAAGGACTGCACAGGACAGCTACCCTTATGTATTATGTATGTATTATATATTATGTATAAGCTACCCTTATGTACTACCATACATGCAGGCAGTACACTCATATACATAAAATAAAAATAATAAATAAATACAAAGAAATGAGCATTTTGTGGTGCTGAAATTCCAAGAAAATTGTTAACTAATCGAAAGAGTAAGTTTTTGAACCTCCTTTAAGTGCCCGAGGACTCTGTAATTTGTTTTGGGTGTATTGAGGGAAGATGTAGAAGTGAAAGTGGAGAATGAGAATAAGTCCTCACTGTGTACACTCAGTTATGTTCTGGGTTATTTCCATGACTTCTGCAACTTAAAATGAATTCACACTGTAGGCAGTGCTTTTGTACTGCAGCCTTTGTTCAGTGTGCACAGTGTATTCACCCATTCATCTCATTAACCTGAGTCAGACCACACTAAGGAGGCTCAGGAACTGTCTGCAACTCTCTCACAGTCAAATAACAAATGCAAGCAAGTAGGGCCAGACTTAGACACGGGAGCCCTGTCCCTTGCTTGTTATTCTAACCACAACCTACCTCAACCCAGAAAGGAGCAGCCTACCGGCCGACCATGTATGAGTATATACCCCTGAGCACAGGGCCACTCTACAGCACAAGTCCTCCTTAGATTGCCTTTGATTATTCTGCCTCTGGACTTTCAAGCTCACAGTTGGTGGTACTTTGGTCAGATTAAATGAGAACAAGTCTGGTGAAAACAAAAAGGATATAGATTGTATTAAATCCTTTGCAAAACGGATTTAAACTTTCATCTGACTGCGTAAGCTTGTAAGAGTCAACATGCATCAAGAGACTTTGTTCTTAAACATTTATAAATATTTATAAATATTATTTAATATTTTTTCTACTCAATAAAACATGGAGAGAAGTTGTTAAAAGTACTCGACCTTTAAATGCAGAGTGTTTAAATTAATTCATGTTATTACTTCAGTTTCACAGCTGAGTTATCTTGTAAATAAAACTTTCCCTCATTAAAAATGAAGCCAATCTTTCAGTTCCCTACAGGTCTCATATCTTTTACACCATGTTATGCTTCATACATTGGCCTGGAACCCAAGGGATTCTATGCACAATTGGTGAATTAAACCAGAAATAATTTCCTGTGGCATTGTGTCACCACCTCAGTGATGAAAAAGTCTATTAATTGCTTTTGCAATTAATTAGAAAATTTTAAATGAAAATTTTCAGAAGTATATAAAGTTTAATAGACCAGTATTTAATATGTAATTATGTATCTGTCTCTTTGTTAAATCGTATTATGAAATTCTCTCATTCTTTCTGAGTGTTCGTGTGTGTGTGTGTGTGTGTGTGTGTGTGTGTGTGTGTGTCGGGGGGTGTATGTTTACTTGATTCTCAAGAGTTCCTTTCTTGGATCTTTGTGAGACAGGGTCTCTTTGTAGCTCCAGCTGCCTTGGAGCTCAGTTTGTACATGTGGCCTTGAACCTACAGAGATCCGCCTGCCTCTGCCTCCTGAGTGCTGGGATTAAAGGCTTGTGCAGCAGTAATTTATTTTTAATATTATAGTGATGACATACATTTTACCCACAGGTATTCCTCAGAAGTAAGATTAAATGTGAGCTCTTTCTCTGAGTAATTCTTATCTCTATAATTTTTCTCTTCATTTTCATATATTTATTAAGCTTCCTCCTCTTTCAAGACTTCTTTATGCTGTTGTTGTTGTTTTTTGTATTTATTTCGAGGCAGGGTCTCCCTGTAGCTCCATCTGTCCTGGAACTCACTATGTAGACCAGGCTGCTCTTAAACTCACAAAGATCCACCTGCCTCTGCCTCTGGATTACTGGGCTTAAAAGCATGTGCCACCCCCCCACTGGCTTCCTTGTTTTTATAGTCTTTGTTTCTCAAATTTTTGCACTAACCTTTTCTCACTTTTATTTTCCTTTTTTTATGGATTTTTCCTTTTAATTTTATATTACTCTAAAGTATGAATATATACCTTCTGCCCATATACATTAATTACAATGTCTGAGAGCAAGTGGTAAGTTAATTCTCGGGCTCATTAAGAGATTCACATTATAACATTATAACATAGTTGCTTTCAGATAGTCAGATAGAAAGAAATATAACAATAATGTTGCTCAGCTTGCCATTATTTTTTATTTTTTTGGTCTTTTTCAAGACAGGGTCTCCCTGTAGCCCCAGCTGTTCTGGAACTCATTCTGTAGACCAGGCTGGCCTTGAACTCACAAAGATCCTTCTGCCTCTGCCTCTGTCTCCTGAGTGCTAGGATCAAAGGTGTGCGCTACCACACCAGGCCACAGCTTGCCTTTCAACTGGGGGATTCAGTACTAGCATCCACAAATGAGGTTTTTTGGGACTGTGTTACTTCACTTAGCATAATGGCTTAGAGTTCCATCATTTACCTGCAAAGTTCATGATGTCATCTTTCTTTACTGCTGCATAGAACTTCATTGTGTAGATGTACCACATTTTTGTTAACCGCTCATCAGTTGAGGGGCATTTGGGCTGGTTTCAACTCTTCCCTATTGTGAAAAAAGCTGCAATAAACATAGATGTGCATGTATCTTTGCAGTAGGATGAGTCTTGTGGGTATATACTCAGGTGTGGTATGGCTGGGTCAGATGGTAGGGTCATTTTGAGTCTGTTAAGGGTTCTCCACACTGCTTTCCACAGTGGTTGAACCAGTTTACATTCCCACCAGCAGTGGATGAGTGTTTTCCTTTCCCCACAACCTCTCCAGCATATGGAACCTTTTTTTTTTTTTTTTTTCCCAGACAAGGTCTCCCTTTAGACCCAGCCAGCCTGAAGCTCATTATGTAGACCAGGCTGACCTGAACTCAAAGAGATCAGCATGCCTCTGCCTCCAGAGTACTGGGATTAAAAGCGGGCACCACCGGGGCTGGAGAGATGGCCTAGCGGTTGAGAGCGCCGACCGCTCTTGCAGAGGACCGGGGTTCGATCCCCAGCACCCACATGGCGGCCGAGAACCTCTTCTGAACTCCGCGGCGTTGCACGACACGGGTGCACAGACCTGCATGCAGACAGTACATTCATACACATACAGAAATAAATAAAAAAAAAAAAAAAAAGCGTGCACCACCAAGCCTTTTGTTTTCCTGGTCATAGTTAGTCTTATCGAGTGAGATGATATCTTAGAGTGGTTTTAATTTGCATTTCCTTCATTATTAAGGATGTTGAACTTTCTTAAAATTTTATTTATTTTTGTATGTGTATGAATGTACTGTCTGCATGTATGTTTGTGCACCCGTGTCGTGCAGTGCGGGGGAGGTCAGAAGAGTGTCTCGGATTCCCCTGGAACTGGAGTTCTAGACAGTTCTTAGCCACCATGTGGGTGCTGGGGATTGGATCCAGGTCCTCTGCAAAAGCAGTCAGTCCTCTTTAACTGCTAGGCTATCACTCCAGCCCCATTGAACACTTTTTAAGATGTTTCTCAGCCATCTTTACTTACTCACTGGTGAAGTCTCTGTTCAGCTGTTTACTCCATCTTTTGAGTGAGTCATTTGTTTTCTTACATCTTTGGTTTTTGAGTAGTTTATATATTCTGGATGTTAATGCTCTGTCAGGTGTGTCACTGGTGAAGATTTCTTCCCACTCTGTGGGTTTTCTCTTCACTTTCTTGATTGTCTCTCTTTTCTGTACAGAAGCTTTTAAGTTTGATGAGGTCCCACTTGTCAGCTACTGACCTTATTTCCTACACAGCTGCTGTTTGATTTAGAAAGTCTTTTCCTATTCCTATGTCTTATAAATTGCTACCAAGTTTTTCTTATATCACTTTTATTTTCAATAATACTTTCTTCATACTCCTCTGGGTCCTGCTAAGTTAATGGGTTCCAGGATTAAGTTCTAATCTTAATGATTTCAGCACTGCCATCTTGTATTTCCACTGTCACATGGATTTTCTGTCACCATGGCAGGAATAACAAACTTGGCATTCATTGTCCACCCTGTGTCCATGTTGTAAACACTTGACCATTCTCAATACTTTTTACCATCAGGCTACATTTTCACTGAACTCTAAATACTCTGGATATAGCTGTAAGTCCAACCCCTTATTTTTTCCATTGCTGCTGCCAATGCTTGTGTTGAGAAATGTCATATCTTCCATCTGAATAATCCCTCGGCCCTGCTCCTCTACTTTTGTGATTCTTTGTCACCTGTAAGTTTCCATGCCTGACAACACTGACCACACGCAGACATGGTGGTTGCAGTCCTCAACTCTCCTTTTGTCATATGGTCCCTGGCACTGTCATGCCTTTAGAGTCACAATCCTTCCTCCTTCTGATCACAACTCTGATTCGGAGCCATAACGTGCTGATTAAATAAACTAGCAGTTGATTAATATCCCTTGACAAACTAATAAAACTACATTTTCTTATTTTTATGATATAAATAGTCTTTTAAGACTACATTAGTTTCTCAAAGAAGACTTGTCTATCTTTATTACCTAACTTACAAGTTAAATTGTCTGCTGGACAGTGTGTCTGTATGTTTATCTGTTTTCTCAGCTTACACTGGTAGAAATAGGAGAAATTATGTCTCTTAACTAAGAGACATTAGTTTATCACAATTTAATTCAAGAGGCTTGAAAATCTAAAAGACAAAACAATGTGTTTCAATGGAGCCATCTGGCCATGTTCTTGATGGCAGAGCGTGAGATAAAGAGCAAGTTTTCTGGATTCTTCCGATAAAGTTGTCAAGCTCATCATGAAGCCAACACTGTCACTGTCTCATCTACACCTGTCACCTCCCAAAGGCTCCATCTTACCATCGCCTCTCATTAGGGGTTAGGGCTTCAGCAGATAAATCTGTGGAGATACCAGCACTTAGTGCATGGCATATCTGTCTTTTCCAATTCTGTGAGGTAGAATTCAGTCGTTATTCATCCTTTTCTCAAGTATTGATGGTTAGATTTTTTTCTCCCAAAGCTGTGTGTATATAAAAATATTTTCTTCTCAGATTGCTTCAATCTTTTATTTTATTTTATTTATTTCTGTATGTGTATGAATGTACTGTCTGCATGCAGGTCTGTGCACCCGTGTCGTGCAATGCCGCGGAGGTCAGAAGAGGTTCTCGGATTCCCCTGGAACTGGAGTTCTCCTGGAATTGGAGTTTCAGACGGTTCTAGGCCACCATGTGGGTGCTGGGGATCGAACCCAGGTCCTCTGCAAGAGCGGTTGGCACTTTTAACCGCTAGGCCATCTATCCAGCCCTGCTTCAATCTTGTATAATGATCATGACACATATGACCCAAGAAACTCTTATACATTTCTACTCAAAGAATAAGATGAAAGACAATACATTATTTTACACAAAAAACTTTGAAAATGAAAGTGATTGTCTTTTTTTTTTGTTGTTGTTTTGTTTTGTCTTTTCGAGACAGGGTCTCCTTGTGGACCCAGCTGTTCTGAAACTCACTCTGTAGACCAGGCAGGCCTTGAACTCGCAAAGATCCATCTACCTCTGCCTCCCTAGTGCTAGGATTAAAAGCATGCACCACCATGCCTGGCTGACTTTTTAAAATAAGTCATTGATTAAAAAAAAAAGCTTCTGCAAAGCTTTGCCCTTCTCTCATTTTTCATTGTTCTTCTGTAATCTGCATTCATTGGTATTTGGCTTGTTCGTCAAACTGTTCTTCAGTGACACTTAACTCAGATTCCACCCAGAAAACTATGTTTTCCTTTTGAATTTTAATTGCACTCACCATTTGGAAAACATCTCTTCTGACCTGTTGCACACTGTCTTTTTAAAATGTATGTGCATATTATCTGAGCTTTTTTTTTTTTTTTTTTTTTTTTTTTTTTTTTTTGAAACAGGCTTCTCTGTGTCCCCACTCTGGCCTGGAACTTCTGTATAGACCAAGCTGACCTTAATCTCACAGAGATCTGCCTGCCTTTACCTCCTAAATGCTGAGATTAAAAGCTTGCAACACCATGCCTAAGTCATCTTAACTTTTTGAAGAAAGGCAACGTTTACCTTTTAAAATTTAAAAATTTTTATTTTTTGGTCTTTTTTTTTTTTTTTTTTTTGTAGATAGGGTTCCCTGTCACCCCAGCTGTCCTAGAACTCACTCTGTAGACCAGGCTGGCCTTGAACTCACAGAGCTCCACTTGCCTCTGCCTCCTGAGGCTTTTTTTTTTTTTACTTAAAAAAAATCTTATACAATAGATACTAACAGTTCTTTATACAAAATAGTCTCAAATCAACAAATGTTGAAACAGAGACAGAAGCAGTGAAAACTCCATAGTGCTGTGCACAAGCACCAATACAGCTTGACTCCTTTCCTTCTGTTTGCATAAGCCACTGAACTTCTGTTGAAGATATATTCTGTGGTGTGCTTCCTCTTGGAGAAACATGTGGTCCTCAACTCTAGGAACATCTGCAGCTTAACATGTAGTTGTAGCATTGGTTTATTTGTGAGATCCTCCTATAATGCGAATATATTTTCTGTCTTCCTGAGGCATTAAAATGATCTAGCATACTTTACAGCTGGTAATAGTAAGACACAGTTGAAAGATCATGTTTTAGAAATGCTGGCCATTTACCAGGGCTGTGAAATTATAAAAATTTCTAATCTTTCTAGCTAAGATTCTTAAAGGCTGTTTCTTCACCTAGAGTGTGGGTGGTAAAACCTCTTTCATCACGGTGGATTTGTTGCAAGTATTTAATAAAACATATGTAGAAATTCCTTGGCCTCCACTAGTCCTCAGAACAAGTCAGTTCACTTCTCCCAACTGATAATAAACAAAATGATTCTTAGAAGAGTCAAATAGAATTGTCTACAATAGTACTTCCCTGACTCCATGTTTTAACACTTGTATGCATGGAATATAAAGATTACATTTTGAATATTTATTTTCTCATAATAACTGTTTCATGATAAACTAAGTATGTTATAATCTAATCTTTTAGGGATTAGGAAAGGGTTAAGATAATTTGCTTATAAAAGTAAATGTTTAGCTGCAATGGATTCCTAGTGTACAAGGTATAACAGCCTGGCTTACCCAAGACAGGTAACATTTTGAGAAATGCATCATTAGGTAGTTGTGTCATTGTACAAACATCAAATGACACACCACAAAGATAGATACAGAATCTACAGAATACTAAGGTAAAATAATCTTTTTTAAAAAATTTATGTATTTTATATATTTTTTATCAAATCTAGACCCGTGTCCCCCCATCCCCCACCCCACAGACCACCAGAGCTCAGGCATTCTGCCAACATGCTTTCATCTTTTTCTCAGTCTTTCTCAATATTCTCCATGTGGAAGTTGACTGTTTGAGCGAAGTTCACTGTTTCAGTCAGTTCTTTGATGGCAGTCCTTTCGTTGTTGTGTTGTTTGTTTGTTTTCCAATATGCATCACTCCAACTGCTTTGGACAAAAGCTCAAGGGGCCGTGCACAAAGAATACAATAGGTAATTGGCACTAGCATCCACAATGAGGGATACCATTCATCGTTTGTTTTTCTGGGACTGTGTTACTTCACTCAGCATGATGTCCTCTAGGTACAGCCATTTTCCTGCAAAGCTCACGATGTTGTCTTTCTTTAATTTTTTTAAATTAATTTTATTTATTTCTGTATGTGTATGAATGTTCTGTCTGTATGCAAGTTTGTGCACCCATGTTGTGCAATGCTGCAGAGGCCAGAAGAGGGTGTTGGATTCCCCTGGAACTGGAGTTCTCCTGGAATTGGAGTTTCAGATAGTTCTGAGCCACCATGTGGGTGCGGGGGATCGAAACCGGTCCTAGAACTCCATGTGTAGATGACCATTTTTTCTATTCATCATCAGTTGAGGGGCATTTGGGTTGGTTCCAGCTCCTTGCTATTGTGAAGAGAGCTGAAATAAACATGGTCGTGCATGTATCTCTGCGGTGGGGTGAGTCTTGAGGGTACATGCCTAGGAGTGGTAAGGCTGGGTCAGGTGGCAAGTTCATTCCAAGTCTTCCAAGGTTTTCCACTTGCTTCCAAATGGTGCATGAGTTTGCATTCTCACCAGGAATGGATGAGTGTTCCCTTTCCCCACCAACCTCTCCAGCTCTTGGTATCATGTTTTCTTGATCCTAGCCAGTCTTAGGGAGTAAGATGATATCTTAAAGAGGTTTTGATTTGCATTTCCTTAATGATTAGTGATGTTGAACACTTCTTAAGTGTTTCTCAGCCATCTCTACTACCTCACTTGTGCAGTCTCTGTTCAGCTCTTTGCTCCATCTATTGAGTGGGTCATTGTTTTCTTTCTTCTTTGTTTTTTGAGTAGTTTTATATTCTGGAAATCAATGTTTGTCAGATGTATCTGCAGTGAAGGTTCCTCCCACTCTGTGGGATTTCTCTTCACTTCCTTGATTGTTTCTTTTAATGTACAGAAACTTTTGAGTTTAATGAGGTCCCATTTGTCAATTGTCGACCTAATTCTTGTGGCAGCTGCTGTCTGATTTAGGAAGTCTTTTCCTAACCTATGTCCTGCCAACTTTTCTTCTATCACCTTCAGAGTTTGGGGTTTCATGTTGAGGTCTTTGATCCATCTGGAGTTGACTTTTGACAGGGCGAGAGGTAGGGGTTTAATTTCATTCTTCTACAAGTGGTGATCCAGTTTTGCCAACACCACTTGCTGAAGATGCTGGTCTTTTCTCCATGTGTCTTCTTGGCGCCTTGTCAAATATGAGATGGCTGAAATGTATGCTCGGGTTTGGATCTTTGGTTTTGTTCATTGGTCAACAGGTCTGTTTTTGTGCCAGTACCAGGCTGTTTTTATGACTATAGCCCTGTAGTATAGTTTGAAGTCAGGTATAGAGATTCCCCCCTGTGTAGCTCTTTTTGCTCAGGGTTGTTTTGGCTATTCGGGGTCTTTGTTTTCTTCAAATGAATTTAAGGACTTTTTTTCCCAAGCCGGTGAAGAAACTTTGGGGATTTTGACTGGAATTGCATAAATCTATACAAGAGTTTTGGTAGAATGGACATTTTTACAATGTTAATTTCCCAATCCATGAGCATGGGAGGTTTTTCCATCTTCTGATGTCTTCTTCAATTTCTTTCTTTAAGCGTTTAAAATTTTTGTTGTAGAGATCTTTGGTTCTTTGGTTAGGTTTGTTCTAGGTTTTTTTTTTTTTGTAGGTATTATTGTGAGTGGGAAGGTTCTTTTTGAATTCTTTCTCCAGTTGCCGTTCTTGTGTAAAAAAGACCATTTTTTTTTGTTTTAATTTTTGTGTCCTGCCACTTTGCTGGCTGTTATCATTTCTCGGAGTTTTCTGGTGGATTTTTTAGCATCCTTAGAACAATCATATCAGGAAATAGGGATAGCTTTGACTTCCTTTTTCCAATTAGTATTCCTTTAATTTCCTTTTCTTGCCTATTGCTCTAGCAAGTGTTTCAAGCAGTATACTGAAAAGAGTGGTGAATGGGGACAGCCTTGCCAAGTTCCACCTTTAAAGGAATGTTTTTTATTTCCCCATTTAGGATGATATAGGCTGTGGGTTTCCTGTATATGGCTTTGATTTCATTGAGGAATGATCCTCCAATCCAATTCCTTCTAGGACTTTAAGCATGAAGGGATGCTGGTTTAGTCAAAGGCTTTTTCAGCATCAATTGAGATGATGTTGTGGTTTTTCTTTCATTCAATAATGTGTTTGATGATGTTTATTGATTTTCATATGTTGAACCATCCCTGCATCTCTGGTATGAATCCACTGGGTCATGATGGATGATCTTCTTGAGTGTGGGTCTGCTATGCGATTTGCCAGAATCCTGTTTAGAATTTTGGCATCTGTGTTCATAAGGAGTGGGGTCTAAGTTCTCCTTTTTAGTTGTATCTTTCCTGGTTTTAGTAATAGAGCAATGCTGGCTTCATAGAAGGAATTTGGAGAAATCCCTCTGTTTGATCCTTCTAAACAATTTCAGTAATAATGGTGTAAGTCTTTCTAAATGTTTATAGAATTTCTGTGTGTGNTTTTTGGTCTTTTTGAGACAGGGTCTCCCTACAGCCCCAGCTGTCCTGGAATTCTCTCTGTAGACCAGGCCAGCCTTGAACTCACAAATATCCACCTGCCTCTGCCTCCCAAGTGCTAGGACTAAAGGCGTGCGCCACCATGCCCGGCAAACAAGGTATTTTCTATAAATACCCACAGTAACATAAAAGAATGGTATTTCTTTTTTTTTCTTTCTCCTGGGGGTGTCTTTTTGAGATAGGGTCTCCCTGTCACCCCAGCTGTCCTAGAACTCACTCTGTAGACCAGGCTGGCCTTGAACTCACAGAGCTCCACTTGCCTCTGCCTCCTGAGTGCTTTTTTTTTTTTTACTTAAAAAAAATCTTATACAATAGATACTAACAGTTCTTTATACAAAATAGTCTCAAATCAACAAATGTTGAAACAGAGACAGAAGCAGTGAAAACTCCATAGTGCTGTGCACAAGCACCAATACAGCTTGACTCCTTTCCTTCTGTTTGCATAAGCCACTGAACTTCTGTTGAAGATATATTCTGTGGTGTGCTTCCTCTTGGAGAAACATGTGGTCCTCAACTCTAGGAACATCTGCAGCTTAACATGTAGTTGTAGCATTGGTTTATTTGTGAGATCCTCCTATAATGCGAATATATTTTCTGTCTTCCTGAGGCATTAAAATGATCTAGCATACTTTACAGCTGGTAATAGTAAGACACAGTTGAAAGATCATGTTTTAGAAATGCTGGCCATTTACCAGTGCTGTGAAGATTATAAAAATTTCTAATCTTTCTAGCTAAGATTCTTAAAGGCTGTTTCTTCACCTAGAGTGTGGGTGGTAAAACCTCTTTCATCACGGTGGATTTGTTGCAAGTATTTAATAAAACATATGTAGAAATTCCTTGGCCTCCACTAGTCCTCAGAACAAGTCAGTTCACTTCTCCCAACTGATAATAAACAAAATGATTCTTAGAAGAGTCAAATAGAATTGTCTACAATAGTACTTCCCTGACTCCATGTTTTAACACTTGTATGCATGGAATATAAAGATTACATTTTGAATATTTATTTTCTCATAATAACTGTTTCATGATAAACTAAGTATGTTATAATCTAATCTTTTAGGGATTAGGAAAGGGTTAAGATAATTTGCTTATAAAAGTAAATGTTTAGCTGCAATGGATTCCTAGTGTACAAGGTATAACAGCCTGGCTTACCCAAGACAGGTAACATTTTGAGAAATGCATCATTAGGTAGTTGTGTCATTGTACAAACATCAAATGACACACCACAAAGATAGATACAGAATCTACAGAATACTAAGGTAAAATAATCTTTTTTAAAAAATTTATGTATTTATATATTTTTTTATCAAATCTAGACCCGTGTCCCCCCATCCCCCCACCCCACCAGACCACCAGAGCTCAGGCATTCTGCCAAACATGCTTTTCATCTTTTTCTCAGTCTTTCTCAATATTCTCCATGTGGAAGTTGACTGTTTTGAGCAGAAGTTCACTGTTTCAGTCAGTTCTTTGATGCAGTATTTTCTGTTGTTGTTGTTGTTTCCAAAATGCATTATGTCCAACTGCTTTGTACAGAAGCTCAGGGGGCCCTACACAAGAAATACTTACAACTGGGTAATTGGCACTAGCATCCACAGATGAGGGATACCATTCGTCGTTTGTTTTTCTGGGACTGTGTTACTTCACTCAGCATGATGTCCTCTAGCTCCAGCCATTTTCCTGCAAAGCTCGTGATGTCGTCTTTCTTTACTGCTGCATAGAACTCCATTGTGTAGATGTACCACATTTTCTCTATCCATTCGTCAGTTGAGGGGCATTTAGGTTGGTTCCAGCTCTTTGCTATTGTGAAGAGAGCTGAAATAAACATGGCCGTGCATGTATCTCTGTGGTGGCGTAAGTCTTGAGGGTACATGCCCAGGAGTGGTATGGCTGGGTCGGGTGGCAAGTTCATTCCAAGTCTTCCAAGGGTTCTCCACACTGCTTTCCATAGTGGCTGTACGAGTTTACATTCCCACCAGCAGTGGATGAGTGTTCCCCTTTCCCCACAACCTCTCCAGCACTTGGTATCATTTGTTTTCTTGATCCTAGCCAGTCTTACTGGAGTAAGATGATATCTTAAAGTGGTTTTGATTTGCATTTCCTTAATGATTAGTGATGTTGAGCAGTTCTTGAGGTGTTTCTCAGACATCTCTAATTCCTCGCTTGTGAAGTCTCTGTTCAGTTCTTTGCTCCATCTATTGAGCGGGTCGTTTGTTTTCTTTTTTCTTTGTTTTTTGAGTAGTTTATATATTCTGGAAATCAATGCTTTGTCAGATGTATCTGCAGTGAAGGTTTCCTCCCACTCTGTGGGATTTCTCTTCACTTCCTTGATTGTTTCTTTTGATGTACAGAAGCTTTTGAGTTTGATGAGGTCCCATTTGTCAATTGTCGACCTTAATTCTTGTGCAGCTGCTGTCTGATTTAGGAAGTCTTTTCCTACGCCTATGTCTTGTAGTCTGCTGCCAACTTTTTCTTCTATCACCTTCAGAGTTTGGGGTTTCACGTTGAGGTCTTTAATCCATCTGGAGTTGACTTTTGTACAGGGTGAGAGGTAGGGGTTTAATTTCATTCTTCTACAAGTGGTGATCCAGTTTTGCCAACACCACTTGCTGAAGATGCTGTCTTTTCTCCATTGTGGTTTCTTGGCCCCCTTGTCAAATATGAGATGGCTGAAATTGTATGTGCTCAGATTTGGATCTTCGGTTTTGTTCCATTGGTCAACAGGTCTGTTTTTGTGCCAGTACCAGGCTGTTTTTATGACTATAGCCCTGTAGTATAGTTTAAAATCTGGTATAGAGATCCCTCCTGTGTAGCTCTTTTCACTCAGGATTGATTTGGCTATTCGGGGTCTTTTGTTTTTCCAAATGAATTTAAGAACTTTTGTTTCCAAGCCTGTGAAGAAACTCTTGGGGATTTTGATTGGGATTGCATTAAATCTATACAAGAGTTTTGGTAAAATGGACATTTTTACAATGTTAATTTTCCCAATCCATGAGCATGGGAGGTTTTTCCATCTTCTGATGTCTTCTTCAATTTCTTTCTTTAAGGGTTTAAAATTTTTGTTGTAGAGATCTTTGGTGTCTTTGGTTAGGTTTGTTCCTAGGTATTTTATTGTTTTTGAGGCTATTGTGAGTGGGAAGGTCTCTTTGAATTCTTTCTCCAGTTGCTCGTTCTTGGTGTAAAAAAGACCATTTTTTTTTAGGTTAATTTTGTGTCCTGCCACTTTGCTGAAGCTGTTAATCATTTCTCGGAGTTTTCTGGTGGAGTTTTTAGCATCCCTTAAGCAAACAATCATATCAGGAAATAGGGATAGCTTGACTTCCTCTTTTCCAATTAGTATTCCTTTAATTTCCTTTTCTTGCCTTATTGCTCTAGCAAGTGTTTCAAGCAGTATACTGAAAAGGAGTGGTGATGGGACAGCCTTGCCAAGTTCCTACCTTTAAGGAGAATGTTTCTGTCATTTCCCCATTTAGGATGATATAGGCTGTGGGTTTCCTGTATATGGCTTTGATTACATTGAGGAATGATTCCTCCAATCCAATTCCTTCTAGGACTTTAAGCATGAAGGGATGCTGGATTTAGTCAAAGGCTTTTTCAGCATCAATTGAGATGATGGTGTGGTTTTTATCTTTCATTCAATTAATGTGTTTGATGATGTTTATTGATTTTCATATGTTGAACCATCCCTGCATCTCTGGTATGAATCCAACTTGGTCATGATGGATGATCTTCTTGATGTGGGTCTCTATGCGATTTGCCAGAATCCTGTTTAGAATTTTGGCATCTGTGTTCATAAGGGAGTTGGGTCTATAGTTCTCCTTTTTAGTTGTATCTTTCCTGGTTTTAGTAATAGAGCAATGCTGGCTTCATAGAAGGAATTTGGGAGAATCCCCTCTGATTGTATCCTTCTAAACAATTTCAGTAATAATGGTTGTAAGTCTTTCTGAAATGTTTTATAGAATTCTGCTGTGAAACCGTCTGGGCCTGGGCTTTTTTTAGTTGGGAAGTTCTTATTACATCTTCAATTTCTTCGTGTATTATGGGTCTATTTAAGCTGTCGCTCTCTTCTTAGTTGAGCTTTGGTGATTCCCAGGATTACAGATATTCATCCATTTCTTCTAGGTTTTCAAATTTGGTAGAGTATAGGTTTTTGAAGTATTCCTGTATGATTTTTTTGGATCTTTTCCTTGTCTGTTGTGATATTTCCATTTTCATCACGGACTGTATTGATTTGGAGTTGTTCCTTCTTTCTTTTTGTTAACTGGGCTAGTGGTCTGTCTATCTTGTTAATTCTTTCAAAGAACAAAATTTTGGATTCATTGATTTTTTTGTATTGTTTTCTTTGTTTCTATTTCATTGATTTCTGCTCTGATTTTTGTTATTTCTTACTGCCTGTTGCATTTAGGGTTCATCTGTTATTGCCTCTTGAGTGCTTTTCAGTGCAGTGTTAGATCATTCACTTGTGCTCTTTCTGTTTTTCTAATGTAGGCACCCAGGCCTATAAACAAAATACAAAAGATTGAAATAATTTCATGATTCTGTCAGACCACGTGCAAAGACTCACCATCAACGCCAGGATAAGCCCTACTGCCTACAAGAAACAATGGAGACTAAACAAGACACTCTGAATAATGAATGGGTCAAAGAAGAGATAAAAGAAAGAAATAGCATTCCTGGAACTGAATGACAATGATAAACACAAAAAACCTATGGGATACCTTAAAAGCATCCTAAAGAGGACGTTTATAGCCCTGGGTGGTCTACATTAGAAAAACAGAAGAGCACAAGTGAATGATCTAACACTGCAGCTAAAAGCACTTGAGAGGCAAAAACAGATGAACCTAAACGCAACAGACAGGAAGAAATAACAAAAATCAGAGCAGAAATCAATGAAATAGAAACAAAGAAACAATACAAAAATAATGAATCCAAAATTTTGTTCTTTGAAAGAATTAACAAGATAGACAGCCCTCTAGCGCAGTTAACAAAGAAAGAGGGAAAACTCCAAATCAATACAGTCCGTGATGAAATGGAAATATCACAACAGACAAGGAAAGATCCAAAATCAAATGGAATACTCAAAAAACCTATTCTACTATGTTTGAAAACCTAGGAAAATATGATGAATATCTGAATCCTGGGAATCACCAAAGCTCAACTAGAAGAGAGCGACAGCTTAATAGACCCATAATACAGAAGAATTGAAGATGTAATAAGAACTTCCCAACTAAAAAAAGCCCAGGCCCGACGGTTTCACAGCAGAATTTATAAACATTTCAGAAGACTTACACCATTATTACTGAAATGTTTAGAAGGATACAATCAGAGGGGATTCCTCCCAAATTCCTTCTATGAAGCCAGCATTGCTCTATTACTAAAACCAGGAAAGATACAACTAAAAGGAGAACTATAGACCCAACTCCCTTATGAACACAGATGCAAAATTCTAACAGGATTTCTGGAAATCGCATAGAGACCCACATCAAGAAGATCATCCATTGACAAGTTGGATTCATACCAGAGATGCAGGGATGGTTCAACATATGAAAATCAATAAACATCATCAAACAATAATTGAATGAAAGATAAAACCAACACATCATCTCTCAATGATGCTGAAAAAGCCTTTGACTAAATCCAGCATCCTTCATGCTTAAAGTCTAGAAGGAATTGGATTGGAGGATCATTCTCTCATGTAATCAAAGCCATATACGGAAACCCACAGCCTATATCATCCAATGGGGAAAAGAGACAGAAACATTCTTTTAAAGGTAGGAACTTGGGCAAGGCTGTCCCATCACCATCCTTTTCAGTATACTGCTTGAAACACTTGCTAGAGCAATAAGGCAAGAAAGAAATTAAAGGAATACTAATTGGGAAAAGAGGAAGTCAAGCTATCCCTATTTCCTGATATGATTGTTTGCTTAAGGGATGCTTAAAAACTCCACCAGAAAACTCCGAGAAATGATTAAACAGCTTCAGCAAAGTGGCAGGACACAAAAATTAACCTAAAAAAAAATGGTCTTTTTACACCAAGAACGAGCAACTGGAGAAAGAATTAAAAGAGACTTTCCCACTCACATAGCCTCAGAAAACAATAAAAATACCTAGGAAAAACCTAACCAAAGAACACAAAGATCTCTACAACAAAAATTTTAAACCGTTAAGAAAGAAATTGAAGAAGACATCAGAGATGGAAAACCTCCCATGCTCATGGATTGGGAAAATTAACATTGTAAAAAATGTCCATTCTACCAAAACTTTGTATAGATTTAAGCAATTCCATCAAATCCCCAAGAGTTTCTTCACAGGCTTGGGAAAAAAAAGTCCATTAAATTCATTTGAAAGACAAAAGACCCCCGAATCGCAAAAACACCTGAGCAAAAAGAGCTACACAGGGGGGAATCTCTATACTGACTTCAAACTATAACTAGGGCTATAGTCATAAAAACAGCCTGGTACTGGCACAAACAAGACCTGTTGACAATGGAACAAAACCAAGAGATCCAACCTGAGCACATCAATTTCAGCCATCTCAATATTTGACAAGGCGGCCAAGAAGACACAATGGAGAAAAGACAGCATCTTCAAGCAAGTGGTGTTGGAAAAATGGATCCACCACTTGTAGAAGAATGAAATTAACCCCTACTTCTCGCCCTGTACAAAGTCAACTCCAGATGGTCAAGATCAAACATGAAAACCCAAACTCTGAAGGTGTAGTAAGAAAAAGTTGGCAGACATAGAGTGTAGGAAAAGACTTCCTAAATAGACAGCAGCTGCACAAGAATTAGGTCGACATTGACAAATGGGACCTCATTAAACTCAAAAGTTTCTGTACATTAAAAGAAACAATCAAGGAAGTGAAGAGAAATCCCACAGAGTGGGAGGAACCTCACCTCAGATACATCTGACAAGCATTGATTTCCAGAATATTAACAACTACTCAAAAAACAAAGAAGAAAGAAAACAAATGACCACTCAATAGATGAGCAAGGAGCTGAACAGAGACTGACACAGTGAGGTAGTAAGAGATGGCTGAGAAACCTTAAGAGTGTTTCACATCACTAATCATTAAAGGAAATGCAAATCAAAACCTCTTTAAAGATATCATCTACTCCAATAAGACTGGCTAGTGTAAGAAAACAAATGATACCAAGAGCTGGAGAGGTTGTGGGGAAAGGGGAACACTCATTCATTCCTGGTAGAGAGATGCAAACTCATAGCAGCCATTATGGAAAGCAATGTGGAAAACCCTTGGAAGACTTGGAATGAACTTGCACCTGACCCAAGCCTTACCATCCTAGGCATGTACCCTCAAGACTCACCCACGCAGAGATACATGCACGACCATGTTTATTTCAGCTCTCTTCACAATAGCAAGGAGCTGGAACCAACCCAAATGCCCCTCAACTGATGAGTGATAGAGAAAATATGGTCCATCTACACAATGGAGTTCTAGGACTCGGTTTCGATCCCCAGCACCCACATGGTGGCTCAGAACTATCTGAAACTCCAATTCCAGGAATCCAGTTCCAGGGAATCCAAACACCCTCTTCTGGCCTCTGCAGCATTGCACAACATGGGTGCACTTAATATACAGGCAAAAACAATTATAAATAACAAATAATAAAAATTAATTTAAAAAATTAAAGAAAGACAACATCGTGAGCTTTGCAGAAAATGGCTGTACTAGAGGACAATCATGCTATGAGGTAACTACAGTTCCTAGAAAACAAAACGATGAATGGTATCCCTCATTGTGGATGCTAGTGCCAATTACCTATTGTATTTCTTGTGCACGGCCCTTGAGCTTTTGTCCAAGCAGTTTGGGAAGTGATGCATATTGGAAACAACACACAACAAAAGAAAGGACTGCTCAAAGAACTGACTGAACAAGTGAACTTCTGTAACAGTCAACTTCCACATGGAGAATATTGAGAAAGACTGAGAAAAAAGAGAAAGCATGTTTGCAGGAATGCTGGCTCTGGCTGGCCTGGTGGGGGTGGGGGATGGGGGGACCGGGTCTAGATTTGATAAAAATATATAATATACATAAATTTTTTAAACAAGATTATTTTACCTTAGTATTCTGTAGATTCTGTATTAGTCTTTGTNTTGTGGAGGTTTCTTCTGTGTCCCAGTATGTCATCGATTTTGGAGAATGTTCCATGGGGTGCTGAGTAGAAAGTGTATTCTCTGGTATTAGGGTGGAATATTCGGTAGAGGTCCATGAGGTCCATTTGGTGTATCATTTCGTTCAGTTCAGATGTCTCTCTGTTTATTCTTTGTCCTGTTGACCTAGCCAAAGGACTCAGTGGGGTATTGAAGTCCCCTACTATGAGTGTACTGGGGTTAGTGTGTGACTTGTGGTCCTGGAGAATTTTCTTTATAAAGTTTGGTGCACCAGCACTTGGGGTATATATATTCATAATAGAGAAATCTTCTGAGTGAATTGTTCCTTTGATAAAAATGTAATGGCCTTCTTTGTCTCTTCTGATTTCTTTTACTTTGAAGTCTATTTCGCCTGATATTAAAATAGCAACACCTGCTTTCTTTTTGATACCATTTGCTTGGAATATTTTTTTTCCATCCTTTCACTTTAAGGTGGTGCCTGTCCTTGAAGGTAAGATGTGTTTCTTGTAGACAGCTGTATTAGTCACTTTTCTGTTGCTGTGATAAAACACCATGACCAAGGAACTTATAAAAGGAAGAGTTTAGGGCTGGAGAGATGGCCTAGCGGTTAAGAGCGCCGACCGCTCTTGCAGAGCACCCGGGTTCGATCCCCAGCACCCACATGGCGGCTGAAAACCGTCTGGAACTCCAATTCCAGGAGAACTCCAGCTCCAGGGGAATCCAACACCCACTTCTGACCTCCGCGGCATTGCATGACACGGGTGCACAGACTTGCATGCAGACAGTACATTCGTACACATACAGAAATAAATAAAACTTAATTAAAAAAAATTATAAAAAAAAGGAAGAATTTATTTGAGCTTATGATTGACGATTCTAGGGTATTAGAGTCCATTGTGGTGAGAGGCATGGCAGCTGGATCTGGAGCAGCAAGCCGAGGGTCACATCTCACAAAGAGCACAGGAAGCAGAGAGAGAGCAACTGTAGACCACAAGGCTTGTTAAACTCACTAAGCCTGTCCCCAGTAACGTACTTCCTCTAGCACGGCCACACCTTCTAAGACCTCCAAAAACAGTGCCACCAACTGGAGACAAATGTCTGAATACTTACAGCCTATGGGGGACACTCATTCAAACCACCACAACAACATATTGAGGGATTCTGTTTCCTAATCCAATCTCCCAGTCTATGTCTTTTGTTTGGGGAATTTAGTCCATTAATATTTAAGGTTATGACTGATAGGTTTGTGTTGCTTCCTTTTGCCTTATTATCCATTTGCAGTTTGTGTTTAGGTTTCTACTTCTGCAGTTATGTTTTTATTGATTTATCTTTCTAGGTGCCTGGGGATGGTTTCTCCTTTCTTCTGTCCTTTGAATTACTTACTTCAAGTATTCTGTGAAAGGTTGGTTTTTCGGACATGTATTCTTTCAACTTGTTTATTTCATGGAAGGTTTTTCTCTCTCCTTCAATTATAATGGACATTTTTGCTGGGTATAGTAACCTGGGTTGGCATCTATTGTCCTTTAATACTGGGAATGCTTTGCTGCAGTTCTTGCTTTCATAGTTTGCATTGAGAAGTCAGGTGTAATTCTGATAGGTTTCCCCTTATAGGTCACTTGTTGTTTTACTCTTGTGGCTTTAAGGATTTTTCTTTGTTTTGGGTGTCTAGCATTTTAGCTATGATGTGGCGTGGAGAATTTCTTTTCTGACCTTGTCTGTTTGGCATTCTATGTGCTTCTTGTATTTGTATTGGTTTGTCTTTTTTTAGTTTGGGGAAATTTTCATCTATTATTCTGTTGAAGATCTGATCAATACCATTCTCTTGGGATTCTTCTCCTTCCTCTATTTCTATGATGCAAAGGTTTGATCTTTTCATAGTGTCCCACAGTTCCTGGTTGTTCCACTTTTGTGTATTTTTAAATTTTTCATAATCTTTCCTTGAGGTTTTTAGTTGTTCTGTGTTATTTTCCAGGTCTGATATTCTTTGTTCTGCTTCCTCTATTCTGCTTCTGAGGCATTTTCCATTCCTTTCCTCTTGATTGGATGAATGTTTGATTTCCTTTTTCATTTCCTCTTCTGATTTCTTTAGTGTTTCTCCTTCTTTTAGGAGATTCTCAAACTCTTCCTGTAACTTTTTGCTTCGCTGGTTGGTTTCCTTATCTTTTTCAGCATGGGAGTTTTTCAGTGTTTCTACTTCCTTCCTGAGTTTGTCGTTTTCTCTCTAGGTTCTTCTTGAGTTCTTCATTCTTTTTTCTTAGTTCTTTGATTTGCTCTTTATAATCTTATAGTTCTTTAAGTATGTTCCCAGTTGTGTTTCTGATATCTGTGTCCTGGGCCATCCCCAGGGGGATCCCACTGTAGGAATCTTCCACAGCGTTGGTAGAGCTTGGTGCGGGATTATCCTGCCCTTTTCCCATGTTCGTATTCCTGGCATATGGGCTTCTCCTGGCCTGTATTCCAATGTGAGTCCTAAATGCCTTTTCACTGTGTTGAAGGCTTGCTTTGCTTGCATCCTTCAGATGCCTTCGTAATCCTATTTGGGGGGGGGGGGGCTTTTTAGCCCGCTCCCCTGTACCTGCACTTCAGCTGGTCTTGGGAGATCTCAGATCTCAAAACTCACACAACCCAACCTTTTCTACCAGTTGGGAGGATAACTCCGCACCCCCCCAGCCACAAAAGCCAATTAACTCCAAAACAACTGGATTAACGGATTAAGTGGATTAAGTCAATCAACAATCAGCCTTGCTGAAGCACCCAGCTCCTGTCCACCTACCTATCTGTGCTTGCTTCATCTGGTCTCCAGACATCTGAGATCTCAAGACTCACATAACCCTACCTTTTATACCAGCTGGGAGGATAACTCCCCCCCCCCCCCGCACAGGCACAAAAGCCAATTAAGCAAAAGACAACTGGATTAATGGATTAACTAGATTAAGTCAATCAACAATCAGCCTTGCTGAAACACCCAGCTCCTACCTACCTACCTGTGCTTGCTTCAGCTGGTCTTGGGAGATCTCAGATCTAGGTAAAATAATCTTAAATTATAGCTGTCCTACATGGGGCTTATAATCAATTTCAGAATAGTGTTGCATAGTATACTTGCTTTGGGAACCAGTAGCTGTAAACTTCTGTGTGTGAGTTGTAGTCATCCTCAAGTGAAAGTATTTGAATATAGAAACATATTTCCATCTAAGTAATTTCAGATTATTTTTCCATTGGAATTCAACATTAGAAATATTTCAGTTTTAGGGTCAAGGGTGAGGTGGAGATTGATGGCAATGTGGTATTTGGTTTCCTGAGGAGTTTGACATAAACTATAATAGGGCTATTACTCCATGTGTTAGTTGAAAATGTGTTTTTCGGTATTTGGGTTCATAGTTCCAACCAAGACCCTAGGCCTTCTGTGGTTACCTAGGACTTCTTAAGAGAAATTCATTCTTTCCTGCACTTCTCTTTGTAGGAAAAGTCAAGCCAGTTTTGTGCCAAAGGAGTATTTCTTTTTTTTTTTTTAATTTATTTTTTAACAAATCTAGACCCGTGTTCCCGCCCATTCCCCCACCCCGACAGAGCTCATGCATTCTGCCAAACATGCTTTTCATCTCTTAGTCTTTCTCAATATTTTCCACAGGGAAGTTGACTGTTTTGAGCAGAAGTTCACTGTTTCAGTCAGTTCTTTCATGCAGTCTTTTCTGTTGTTGTTGTTGTTGTTGTTTCCAAAATGCATTACGCCCAACTGCTTTGTACAAAAGCTCAGGGAGCCCCACAAAAGAAATACTTATAACTGGGTAATTGGCACTAGCATCCACAGATGAGGGATACCATTCATCGTTTGTTTTTCTGGGACTGTGTTACTTCACTCAGCATGATGTCCTCTAGCTCCAGCCATTTTCCTGCAAAGCTCGTGATGTCGTCTTTCTTTACTGCATAGAACTCCATTGTGTAGATGTACCACATTTTTTCTATCCACTCGTCAGTTGAGGGGCATTTAGGTTGGTTCCAGCTCCTTGCTATTGTGAAGAGAGCTGCAATAAACATGGCCGTGCATGTATCTCTGTGGTGGCGTAAGTCTTGAGGGTACATGCCCAGGAGTCGTATGGCTGGGTCGGGTGGCAAGTTCATTCCAAGTCTTCCAAGGGTTCTCCACACTGCTTTCCATAGTGGCTGTACGAGTTTACATTCCCACCTGCAGTGGATGAGTGTTCCCCTTTCCCCACAACCTCTCCAGCACTTGGTATCATTTGTTTTCTTGATCCTAGCCAGTCTTATGGGAGTAAGATGATATCTTAAAGTGGTTTTCATTTGCATTTCCTTAATGATTAGTGATGTTGAACAGTTCTTGAGGTGTTTCTCAGACATCTCTAATTCCTCGCTTGTGAAGTCTCTGTTCAGTTCTTTGCTCCATCTATTGAGCGGGTCATTTGTTTTCTTTTTTCTTTGTTTTTTGAGTAGTTTATATATTCTGGAAATCAATGCTTTGTCAGATGAATCTGCAGTGAATGTTTCCTCCCACTCTGTGGGATTTCTCTTCACTTCCTTGATTGTTTCTTTTTATGTACAGAAGCTTTTGAGTTTGATGAGGTCCCATTTGTCAATTGTCGTCCTTAATTCTTGTGCAGCTGCTGTCTGATTTAGGAAGTCTTTTCCTATGCCTATGTCTTGTAGTCTGCTGCCAACTTTTTCTTCTATTACCTACAGAGTTTTGGGTTTCACGTTGAGGTCTTTAATCCATCTGTAGTTGACTTTTTTTAATTTCATTCTTCTACAAGTGGTGATCCAGTTTTGCCAACACCACTTGCTGAAGATGCTGTCTTTTCTCCATTGTGGCTTCTTGGCCCCCTTGTCAAATATGAGATGGCTGAAATTGTCTGTGCTCAGATTTGGGGGGATCTTTGGTTTTGTTCCATTGGTCAACAGGTCTGTTTTTGTGCCAGTACCAGGCTGTTTTTGCCAAAGGAGTATTTCAAGTAACTGGGTTCTCAAACTCAAAATAGAGAGAGGTATCTAGTAGTAAAAGAGAACTGGTGCTGGACTCACCAAAGCCTACTGATAGATACACTATTGTATTTAGGTTTACAGACTGTACATGAAATATTATGGTTCATGTCATTCATTACATATTATGTATGCGTAGGTCATTGAGGCATTTAAACTACTTATTGAACACTTTCATTGTTCTAAGCACTGTTTTATATGGAAGTGACTGGTTGAGTAAATATAAAGAAATTCTAGCTCATGTCCATAAACTTTTTAAATTGCTGAGCAATTTAACTAATTTATGAACATGAGCTAGGAAAGGAAGATTTAGGTAGCAAGTATAATATTATAATATAAGATGATAAGCAGTAGAAGGACAATGTGACTTTTCTCTTGAACAGGGAGAGGCCAAAGTTTTATGGGGAGATGTCAGATGGAAAGCATCTGTGCATCTGGCCTCTCAAGGAAGAAGAATGAGTGAGTATCCCACTGGCAGAAGGAAGACAGCACCTGGACCAGGATGTAAAGAATTTTCTTAATCCAATGTTGACTCTCTACATAAAAAGAAAGCAAATTAAACATTTGGTTTTTACTTCCAGACACATCTAGCACAGTGTGACTTTTACGTTTGTAATTTAACATGGTGAAAAAGGAAGGTCACATTTTCATCCCTAATTTTCTTTATATTCTTTAAATTTTTCTGTGTCTCTCAAAGTTAGCATTATTGATCCTTAAATGATTCATTTTGTGAGGGGTGTGTCACAGCACCCCCCCACCCCCGGCTTTTACCCAGTTCCTGGGCGGGGACTAGAGTTAGGCCGGGAGGCAGTAAGGGCATCCAGGTCATGTAAATATTAATCTTGAACTTGCAGGACCATGAGAAGCAGTAATTCCTTATATTTTGAATCTAGATACCTACATCTGGTACCTGCTCTGTCCACTTTAGAAAACAACAATACTCTCAACTTATGAAGGACATGTGTGCCTCAGACATTGTCAGATATCTGATGGGGGACATACTTGTTAAAATTACAGTATAATCTAAATGTAGTGACAGCATATTTCTTTTTAATGTATAATGCTTAGAGGAGCAGTCAACTGCATAGCTTTATTTTAGAATAACCACAACTACATGTCTATGTGATTGGCTAAGGCACCTGGGGTGAAAGGTTTGGACAGACAGCTGTGACAAGAATCTGATAGGGGTGAGACATTGGAGAGATGGGTGGACACTGATGTTAGGAAAAGATGGGGCTTGTACGAGCTACCTCAAGGCACACAATACCTTGTGCTGTTGATGGTGTACCTGACTTCCTGACTTTTGTTGCATCAAAGAAGAGTGTGTATGATGAACATCTTGGAATTGAACCAATCTATTTTTTAGATACATTTCCCTGATTCTTGTAAAAATGTCCCCTATAATCTCCAAAGTGTTTGTACTTTATTTCCATTTTTCAAAACTAGGCAGTCTTCTTGGTCAATCCTTCATTTGTTGTATCTTTGTTAACATTAGCTCTCCCTTGCCTTACTTTATTCTGTGTTCTTGGCCCCGAAGGAAGTCATCCACTTGTGGAATCATAGTTTGTACAGTGTGACTACAAGATACTCATCAGTTGAATATATCAGTTAGTACAAGATCCCAAAACCAAGCCGTCTATGTTGCTTATCTGCTAAACAATGGTGATCTTACTACTACATGGCTAGACTTCAATCCCTAGAATCCCATATGTCTCATATTCAGTGAAATATGAGAATATGAATGTTTTCTGTTGCTTAGTACAAAAGTTGGCACATGTTAATAACAACAAATTAAACTGCTCAGTTTAATGGCTCACAAACTCCTGTTAGACTGTGTTCTTTAGCTGTTGCTAATGCTTAGTAACCTTCAGTGGTGGTTAATAACATTAACCCAACTTTATAAACATAGAAATCAGATTTAGCCAGGTTCTTTAGTTGGGCAGTCACATGTTTTGTATCACAAGATTCCACACCTGCCACTTCCAGAGTCTGTACTTTTAGATATTGCTTCAGGGATGCAAACAGCTTTGAAGGTTATTCAGAACACCTCCAGGTTTGACACCATGAGCATATGAACACTCTGAGATTTGACTTACCCATGTACAATCCATGCCAAGGGAATTCTAGTGTGTGTGCCATTTATTTTGTTCAAGAAAAAAAAAATTCATAGATGTTAGTAGAAACCTGACAAGGAGGATTTTATGTGGCACTGTGATAGGAGTGGGACCATTTGTAGTGGGTTTTGGACCATTATAATGCCATTGGGCTCAGTTCTGAATACAAAATAGACAAATGGGAATTTATAGGTGAGAAAATAACAAGATTCTTAATGAAGACAGGCCAGGATGATCAGACAAAATCCTGATCAGAACTGTGATACTGTGCAGGTTTCTTGCTAACCTGACTTATCCGGGAACTTGGTTAAAACTGAATTTTCCAGACAAGTACATAGAGGGACTTAAGAGAAAATTGAGGAATGGTATAAAAGTTTGCCTAAGGAGGGACTCTGTCAAATTTTCAATGTTATTCTGATGCTCTACAGCAGGCATGGAGGAATGAGGAGTGATTTTCTCTGCCTTTCTCTTACTCTCTCCCTCCTTTCTTCCCTTCCTTCCTCCCTCCTCCAGAAACCTGCCTAGATGTAAATCATACTGAGAGAAGAACGTAGTTCCACTGCAAGTTTATTTCTTGCCTATTGTGATTTCTGCATCTCATGCAACTGATACACCTAGTCCCCTTAGAGCTATTCCTTCAGCTAGTGTCGGTGAACACTGCATAATGCTACCAGAGTTCTCTTTCTTAAGCCTAAGGCTAGAATATTCTCTTCCCATTATTTATTATTGTCATGAAGCCATTAGCTTTTGCTATTAGAAATATGCTTATACTGAAGGTGTTACAGCTGGATGTGTGTGCTCCCGATTCTCATTATGTTCTGCGGGCTTCTCCCTATAAATCTCAGTGTGGAGTTAGTAGCTTTCTACTTGTTGGCCCTAATTGGAAAGTTCTTGGCTATATACAGGTACAAAATGTACTATCAGAGCTTGAATTTCTGCCCTTTATTAACATTGCCTTTGTGATTTATTCTCTCAATTCTCTTTCCGTTGGAACCGCAGCTGAAACAAATTCCTCAGCTTTATATACAAAGTGAGCTTATGGAAGAACTCATTGCACATTGCGCAATGCACTAACCAGGAGTGACTGGTACTTTGGCCATTAGAGAATGCTAAAATGTCCTTTAATAATTAATTCCTTATAGGCCATTTTAAAATTAATAATCTAGAAAAATCTCATGAAATTTTCAACAGTTTTAACTTATTTTACTCTTTGAAAATCTAAGTGTCAGGCATACAATATTAAAACTCTATGAAGGGTTTGGAGGGAGTTGTGTTATAATTTCCTAAAACTTTCCTTCACTTCAGATAGACTCTACTAGACAGTGCACTGTGAATTTTTGTCCGGGAGACATGGTAAATGCTTCTGACCTCATTTCACCTATCAGAAACAAATAAGATTTCCCTGATGTAATCTTTTGTATTTCTCATTAAAGTTCTATGTTCACACTGAGACATTTCCCAGGAGGCTTTCACAATATCCCTTTTTAGGAAAGAGCACTGTCTATATACTGTACTCAAAAAATCTCAAACACCCAGATGTCCCTGTTCCAGATATTTGCATAGTATTAATAATGACTTATAGAAGCCAGCATTATTCACAGAGACTCATCTTAAGTATATACTTAGAAGTATAGTGTTTTCAGTATATATTTAAATAAAACTCATGTCACCAATTTCAATTAAATAGCATTGTAATATAGTTGTACAGGATATTTTTTTTTTTTTTTTTTTTTTTTTTTTTCTTTTCAAGACAGGGTCTCCCTGTAGTCCCAGCTGTCCTGGAACTCACTCTGTAGACCAGGCTGGCCTTGAACTCACAAAGATCCGCCTGCCTCTGCCTCCCAAGTGCTAGGATTAAAGGCGTGCGCCACCACGCCCGGCTTGTACAGGATATTCTAAATGAGTTTTACTCTCCTCACATTTATTTTTACATTAAAAACTAATTTATGCAATTTCAAATACATGAAACTTGAACATCATAAGCTCATGAGTTAAAATAATTACAACCTTAACAGTTTAAAGTTATGTCTAGAATTATGATATTTCTATGAAAAGAAACATGGATACTTAAATATTGCCCTGTGGCATGCAAGCTTCCTATAGGAGTACATTGTTTTATTTTATAATGGCCTATGTGAAATTCCAATTTTCGAGATGAATAAACTGATTTTTAGAGTTTAACTGCTCACACAGCTCATCAATCATTGACCCAAGAAGGGAAAACAGATTCTTTAAACTTTCTACAAGTAATTTTCAGATCTCTGAGAACTTAAGCATTTCCTAAATACTTTCTTCAATCTAGTAAGCATTAAAAAGTCTTCCATAATAATGTCCTGAAAATTTCCATAGGTGTTTTGTAAAAGACTATGAGGAGAATCTGTGGTAGCTATGTTGATCTCTGACCAACACAATATATATTACTGTGTAAATAGCATGCAATACTTATATGGACATCAAATTATAATTAGACTAAAGGTATTTTCATTTGCCTTAATGGGTCATTACTAGTTCAGTATCTTTTCTGTTAACGACTCAGTTGCACCTTACTTTGGTTACTGGACCTGATGTAAGTTAGAATAGTTACTTTAAATTTCAGCATATAATAACTTACAATCCTGTCCATTTTCTCTTATTAGAACATATCTGTATAAACTCAAGACGCACGTGAGAAGTTTTTATACCTTTTGTTTGATTGGCTTTGACAATGAACAATTATTTTTTTTAAAAATGTTGATGTATTTTATAAAGATTCTCAGTCATTCAATAGTTGCTTGAGGACTTGAGAGGTGCTTTTTAATATTGCTTTTGCCATTGCTAATATCTGTATTAGTCAGAGTTGTCTAGAGGAACAGAACAATAGAATGAAGGTTTAGTAAGAGAAGATTTTTTTTTTTTTTTGTCTTTTTGAGACAGGGTCTCCCTGCAGTTCCAGCTGTCCTGGAACTCACTGCATAGACCAGGCTGGCCTTGAACTCACAGAGATCCACCTGCCTCTGCCTCCCAGAGTGCTGGGATTAAAGGCATGTGCCACTGCACCTGGCAGTAAGAGATTTATTAGATGTACTCTGGATATGGTCTGCACAGTCCAGAAAGAGCTGACTTCTTACTGGAAAGCCTGAGTACCAGGGAACTGCAGGATTCCTGGAGAACTTTTGGTCATCAACTCACATTTGAAAGTTGAAGCTAGGTTCTTTTGTCAAGAACATGGCAACATAAACAACACTGTAGATGATCTTGCAAACACAGTAGATGAACATGCCCAAGAGATGGAAAAAGGCAAGCAGGCAGAAAAGCAAAAGCTTTTTCCTCTGTCTTCCTTACATCTAGGCTACCACCAGAAGTGCCACTCACTTTCAAGGTGGGAATACACTCTTCAGTGAATGCAATTAAAAAAAAAAATCCCTCTCAGGTGTGTCCAGAGAGAGACTTGTCTCTTGGTTGATTCCAGCCATCCAAGATTAATGTCATAGCATATTTTTCTTCATTTTTCTGTGTTCTGGAGAAATGGTTCTTCCAAGTGTTCCATTAGTTTTTGTTTGCTATAAAACAGAGAATCACTGTATTCTTTTCATATTTTCCTCCTGCATGAGGTTCTAAAGGTTTATAAAATGAGACAAAACAGCCTACAAATACAACATATACCCTTCCTGCACTGAAGGCATCACTGTGCTGTGTAATCAAGGGACTATCAGGAAATAGAATTCTGCTGTTCTCAGTCCTCTGGCACTATGTATGTAGATCCCCCCGCCCCCCAAAGTCTTTAATTTCTGAAATTCTTAGCCAACTTTAAATAGGTGTTTTATATATTTATCAATTCTTAATCACAGTTTAAGGGCTCAGGCCACAGGAGTAAAATACCTTCATATGGTGCAACTTTCATTCTACAGTTTATCTACAACCTCTGTCCAACTCCAAATCAGGAAGTCCCAGGACTTCCTCTTTACCTTCATTAATTCCTTAAATAAGCTCTTGGAACATATGTCCTATGTAAATATTTGTGTATGTTCCCACATTATCATTCAAAATGAAATCTTATGTTAACTTCCATTGTTTGCACGCTGAGAGAAAAAAATGAATTTCACTTTTCTAACCAGAGCAGTTATTTTTGCTTTGCTACAAGAAATTAAATGACTGGAGTTCTCAAAAAAAAAAAAAAAATAGACTGTTTCCCAAAAATAGTTTTGGATTTTATCTACCCAAACAGCAAGAAGACCCATGCCACCACTGAATACTAAGTCTATTTATCATGCCAAGTGTTTGTGATTGCTTAGAAATTTGTTCAGTGACTTTTTTTTCTCCTTTTACCTTTTGATTGACAGATATAATGAAAGTTGTTGGCAGCCCCTATCAAAAACAAGTGCTGCCATGTATTACCAACTGAAAATAGCCACCTTTCATCTTGGCAACCCAAAAAAGAATATGAAGTTCTAAATTTCATTTCCAAGACACTTCAAAAAAATTAACATATTTTTGGGTTTAAAGTTACCTCAGCAAACTAATGCCATGTATAATATTGGAGATCATTTGCATATTTCTTTAAACTTTCTTTCTTTTTTTTTTTAATTTTTTTTTTTATTAATTTTATTTGTTTCTGTATGTGTATGAATGTACTGTCTGCATGCAAGTTTGTGCACCCGTGTCGTGCAATGCCGCGGAGGTCAGAAGAGGGTCTCGGATTCCCCTGGAGCTGGAGTTCTCCTGGAATTGCAAGTTAATTATTTTTTAATTGAGTCGCAGTCATATAGTCATAGTAGCAGAGGAGGCGTCACCATAGTATTCACTTAAACATTCTTTCAACTATTTTAAGCTACTAACATAATTAAAAATATTTTTTTTATTTATTTCTTATACGTGCTAGGCAAAATTTCACACATCATTTGTCGTATTTGATTTGTATCTTGTGTTGGCACTGCAGCAAGGTGGTTGGTGGCAACCTAACGCGCCTTTTTATTTGAACTTGTTGCCCGCGCTTGTCTTTGTTCTGGCCGTTTTCCTCCTGCCTTCCGTCCGTAGTGCTTGTCTTCTTAGAGCTTTTCATCTTACATTTGATGACCACTTCCCTATTATTATGCCGCTCTACTAGGAAACTACAATCGCTTCTCCTGTCTTTGTACCACCCATATTTGTCTTGATTTCTATGCTAAATCTGTCACTCAATATCTGAACACAAATTTCAAACTTAGCAGCCATATTCCACACTTCCACCTCTCACATTATTCCAACATCCCCATATGTTCTCAGCTCAAATTCTCCCCCGTGTTCAGAATTGGCGAGAAATGGAAGGAAGAAACGCGGCACTAAAAAAAACAAAAACCCACCAAAAAAAAACCCCCCCGTAACTAATCGTACGTCCCCTGAACCAACTTCCGGCCACAGCCACGCAGTGAATACAAGGCACTCACACTGCCCCAGCGTACCTAGTCAAACAGCGCATTCTGAAGTGCATCATCCCTCATCACGCCTGACCCCCCTAAAGCTTTCAATCCCTCACATTCACTAATCCACCGCCACTCCCACTTCCATCACTAACTTTCACGACTTCGCTCGATAAATCTCCAAGACATATCCGCCCCGTGTGTCGCAACCCCTATAACTTCCCCCTCACTGCTCCCTCCCGGCCCAGAGCCTCATGGATTCTTGTCATTACACCTTACGTCCTGCTGTCTGCATCTTTTTCTCTCAGTCTGTTTTATCAACCTTTTTGAAGTGCAGCAAGTTTATTGTTTTGGTCAGTGTCTTTGAATAGGTTCTTTCTCTCTCTCTTTCTGTGATGTACCGATTTACATATGAATAGGCTCCACAGCATAAATACATATTACAAAGATCGGAAAATAAAACTACAGTTAATTCATCCTAAACACCATTTTAGAGATTCAGCATTTTAACAGTAATAGTTGCATATGCAGGTAAAAAGATGTGTAACTTACATTCGAGTTGTTTTTAGAATATGGATACTATCTTCCATCATATATGGTAATTACAATGTGTGAATACAAGTGGTAGGAACACTTCTGACGCCCACTTAAGAGATTCAACCTTGGAATAGACAGTTGGCTTTCAGATAAATGAAACATAAAAGAACAGTTGCTCCAGTTCTGCCTGCAACTGCGAGATTTGGGTGTTAGCATCCACGAAGATAGGTGAGGAAACCATTCGCCTTTTTTTTTTTTTTTTTCTGGGACTGTGTACTTACTTCGCAAATGTTTCTAGTTCCATCCATTTACTCAGCAAAGTCATGATGTTGTTCATCTTTCTTTTTTTTTTTTTTTTTTTTTTTTTTTATTTTTNTTTTTTGGTCTTTTTGAGACAGGGTCTCCCTGTAGCCCCAGCTGTCCTGGAACTCACTCTGTAGACCAGGATGGCCTTGAACTCACAATGTCCACCTGCCTCTGCCTCCCAAGTGCTAGGATTAAAGGCGTGCGCCACTATGCCTGGCTGATGTCATCTTTCTTTACCACTGCATAGAACTCCATTGTATAGATGTACCACATTTTGTTATCCAGTCATCAGTTGAGGGGCATTTGGGTTGGCTCCAGCTCTTTGCTATTGTGAAGAGAGCTGCAATAAACATGGCTGTACATGTATCTTTGCAGTAGGATGATTCTTGTGGGTATATACCCAGGAGTGATATGGATGGGTCAGGTGATAGGCTCATTTTGAGTCTTGTAAGTGTTCTTCACACTGCTTTCCATAGTGGTTGTATGAGTTTACATTCCCACCAGCAGTGCATGAGTGTTCCCCTTTCCCCTTACCTCTCCAGCATTTGGAGTCTTTTGTTTTCTTGATCTTGGCTAGTCTTATTAGAGTGAGATGACACCTTAGTGTGGTTTTAATTTGCATTTCCTTAATTACTAATGATGTTGAACACTTTTTAAGATGTTTCTCAGCCATCTTTACTTCCTTACTGGTGAAGTCTCTGCTCATCTTTTTACTCCATCTTTTGAGTAGGTCATTTGTTTTCTTCTTTGTTTTTAAATAGTTTATATATTCTGGAAGTTAATGCTCTGTCAGATGTATCAGTAGTGAAGGGTTCCTCTCACTCTGGGTTTTCTCTTCACTTCCTTGATTGTTTCTTTAGCTGTACAAAAGCTTTTGAGTTTGATGAGGTCCCACTTGTCAGCTGTTGTTTGATTTAGAAAGTCTTTTCCTAGGCTTAGGAAAAAAAATACTTTCATTTTTCTATAAGTGTGATGTGATGGCTACTAAGGTATATAGTAGTGGAAACAGGTGGAAGAAGATACGTAAATGTAGGTCACTCTCAGTGCTCCATCTCTGTCCTCCCAGTCTTTGTCCCAGAGGGCTTTCCTGCTCATGTTAGCTAAAGTAATCACCCCTCTTCTTTTACCTGAGTTCCTTTCTAATTAATTTTATAAACAGCAGTCCTTTTTAATTTGTCTTTTGTTTCCCCTACTAGTTCAGAAATATTCCAAGTTCACTTCCTGCTAAATTCTCTAGTTTATTATTAGATACTGATAACATTTATTTATTCATTCAAAAAACTTTCTAATACTGCCTTTTATTTTTCCTAAGACAGGGTCTCTCTATAGTCTCAGGTGGCCTGGAATTCCCTATGTGGACCAGGCTCGCCTGGATCTCATAGAGATCCACCGGTGTCTGCCTCTAGGTGACTAGGACTAAAGGTGTGCATCACTCTCCCCAGCCCCCCCAGCCTTGATAATCTATTTTTCTTTCCTTGGGATTATGTGATGAACAAATGTAGCTCCTGCCTTTTAGAACATAATAGATGACACTTGATTCACAACTGAAAGTGTGAGTTTTTAGTGTGTCCAAGTGTAATCATACAGTAATTTCTGTCTTGCTGTTGTTACTAAGGCAGTTTGAAGTTTGCCTTTGGTGGGACGATGTATTCCACCATCATGGGATGTCAGGACCAGATCAAAGAACAAGTATTTCTTAATTGTCTTTTGACATTAATAGAAAAATATCTACTTGCTACTTAATACATTGAAAAATTATAGCATTAATTCATATTTATTTAATCACAATAAGATTTAAGCTCTTCCCTTCATACTTTTATGCCAGACACAAAATTGGTGAGTTAAACTAATGATCTAGTAAGACTTTCAAAATGAATCTGCCACCTTGACGTTTTCTATATATACATGTCCTGTCATTTATTTATGTTGGTGTTTCACACTGAAGCTCAGGCCTAGCATGAGCTTTCACATTATCTTTGGCTCATTGGTCTCTGGCTTTCCTTTTAAGAATTGTCCCCACTCTTCCTCACCCCCCTCAGGCTGACTAGGCAGCCCTTCTCAGTCTTACACAATCTTGTATGTGGTGACTTCAGTTGCTGCATTTTCCTTAATTATTTGCTTTGATATTTGTACCTCCTAATTAAATTGTGAGATCGTTGATACTTCAAGCATCTTTCTGTGTTCATGTTTGAAACTCTGTGCCCTGAAATAGTATCTGGTATATAGTTGTGTCTTAGTATAGGTGAATGTATGAATGGATGTTAGTGATTAAAATTGGGTCTGAATTCTTCATGCAGAGCATCAAGCTGTAAGGTAGGTAGAGTCCAGGAGGGAGAGCACAGTTCAAGAGTCTCTACTTCTTCAAACTATGGTGTAACTGAGTGCAGGAATATATGAAAGTTAATTGAGGCAAAACATGCCCTGTGTTTCAGAGCTGACCTACCCTTGAATTAGGATTGTGGTTATGTGGATTGCTTGAGATATATTCCAGAATGGTTGTAATTATCTGGAGATAATGTGCACAGTAAAATATGCTGGAATTTAATTGAAAGAAACTTGTTGAGAAGACTGGTAAAAGTTGGAATAATAGGCACAAAGAACTTGAGATATTCATTTAAATGCCGTGAAGTATTATTGATGGATTATCATTGTATCCCTGCCTATGTATTTTCAAAATAGATCTGTATTATCAATTTTTAAGTTTTAGCTTAGATGATGTAGGTACAATTCACTTAGAAGCTACAAATGTATTCATAAATAATATTGCCCACCATGAACCATGCTGCATGCTTTCTTTAGCATCATGTTTTATTATTTTTATTTTATGTGTATGAGTGTATTACCTGTATGATTGTAAATGCACCTGCGTCATGCAGTCCCCACAGAGGTCAGAAGAGGGTATTGGATGCCCCAAACTGGAGTTATAGATAGTTGTTAGCCACCGTTTGGTTGCTGGAAACAAACGAGGGTCCTGTGGAAGAGCACCCAGTGCTCTTAAGTTCTGAGCCGTCTCTTCAGATCTACTTTTGCTTTTTACTACACTGTGATTATTCATATTCTACAGACGAAGAAATGCAGTCCACTTGCCTTTGATCATACAACTTTAAAAGTCAAATCTGACATAAACCATTCCATTTGAATTAACAGTCTGTGGTTATCCTATGGTGTGCTTTGACTCAAGCCCTCAAAAATACATGTAAGTTTTCGGCGCGACTGAAATGTGTGGAAATCTAGCTTTCTTTTGTTCTCTCACTTGTTCATCAAATATGTATTGAACCTCAAGGCCCTGTGGGAGGGATTATGTACAGGAACATAGCCACATGCCCTTGTGGTATTTATGGTGGAAGGCAAAAGCATTAGAAATATAAACTACTGTATAATAACAATCTTGATACATGCTTTAAAGAAAGCTGTAGTGCCTTTTGTTAAGTAGATTACCGAGCATACCGAGCAGGGTTCTCAGGTGCTTTCTTCCCTGTGGGTAAGTGTATGTGCGTAAGGGTAATTAGATTTACAATACAACTTACTGTAACCCAAGAGGATGCTTAAAATAGCTTTAGAGAAGTGGTACCACATGAGTGTAATCAAGTCCTACAATCTGAGTTCCTCAGTCTTTCAGCAGTCTTTTCACCACACAGAGGGAAGTTTGGTAAAATTTGGTTTAGTTGAAGAAAAGCATCATGCTGTACATAACAAGTTTTGAAAACTGACCAGCCGTCACAGCTGCCTCCTACTTTGGGAAGGTGAATGTGGAAGTATCTTAATGACCTATGTGAACTAACAAACACACAAAAATAGCCCAGTGATGATGCCTAACTGCCTTTTCTAGAGGGGCATGCCTTCCATCTCAATTCTGAACACAGAGGAGATTTTGAGCTAGAAATATGGATGGAATATTGGCTAAGTATGAATATTTGTCTTCAGATATTGATGACATTTAGCATAAAATAAAAATTGTACAAAGACAGGAGCATTTATTTCCTTTAGGACATAATATTGGGTGGTCAAAATAAATAAAACCTAAAACAACTAAGAGGAAAACCAAACAAAACAACAACAACAATAAAAAGCAAACAAAACAAAACAAAACAAAATGTGAAATTTTGCCAGGTGTTAAGAATATCTAGACCCTGACTTTACTGGAGGCCAGAGATTAAAATCTTACATTTCAGTTTCAGAAGTTACCTTAGACTTCAAATAGCTTTTAAACCATGTTTTATGTATAGCAGTGTATAAATTAAGTATTAAATAACATTACGATAGAATTATAATACCAAGGAAGTATACAACTGCTAATCAGCAAATATGCTAATGGAATTAATAGTTATCATAAGAAGAAACACAAATGGCTAATAACTATTTTTAAAAATGTTCCAAAGCCCCAGTCAGTAGAGAAATGTGAATTAAAACTACTTTGAGAGACTACTTCACCCCAATCAGAAAGTCTACCAATAAATCTGATCACAAATGTTGGAGAGGATGTGGAGAAAGGGTAACCTTAATTCACTCTTGGTGGGGGTGAAAATTAATACAACCATCAATGGAAATCAATTAAGAGGTTTCTCAAAAAATTAAAGATAGAACTGCCATATGTTTCTTCTTTATCACTCCTGGGCATGTACCCAGAGAACTTCATATCCTGTCAGAGAGATATCTGCACATCCATGTTTAGTGATGCTCTACTCATGATAGCAAAGAGACAGAACCAACCTATATGACCATCAACATGTAGATTGATAATGAAAGGGTGATATGTACACAAAATGGAATATTATTCAGCTGTAAAAAATCATGAAAATTGGACCTAGAAAGTTAATATTAAATGAGGTCACCCAAACTCAGACAGAAATGTTCTCTCTCATCTGCAGATCCTCACCTGTAACGTATGTATACGTACAGATATGCATGTGTCAATCAGTGTGAGCAATGTCTGAAATAGAAAAAGGAGACCTAAAGAACATAATACTAAATGATACAGAGGACCGATTTCAGGCAAAGGGACATACATGTCATGAAAGGGAATATAAGGCAAACTTTTTTCGTACTTTAAACTGTCAGTTTTTTTTTTTTTTTTATGGTGACTGTGTGAATTAAACTTTCTGTGTATTGAAGTAGCAAGAACCTCTTTTGCTCTCCAAAAGAACACATGCCATTTCTTTGAGGCAATGATCATTTTCTTTTTAATTCCATTGACCATTAGTGCAATAGAATTACACATGTCTAGTCATCTAAAACATTTGTTGCATTCACCGGCTTAATGTGGATTCAAAGACTATTTTGGAGGGAGGGAGTTTGTAACCTGATTTTTTTCCCCATTTTTCTCCTATTTATGACTTGTTTTATAATATCACAAATAACTATCATTTAAGGAATTTATAGACACTCTAGAAAAATCAGTTGTCTTTGTGTGATTTTTATTTCCCCCTAGACAAACATGAGATGTAATTTTATGTCTGCACTTTCCCTTTCCTCTTTCAAATTTCTTCATAGACAGAAACTTGGTAACTTTTTAGCAGCTGCAGTTACTGACAAAGCTAATAAACATAAGGCTCTATTTTTTTGCTCCCCGGGAATGGTTAAAATGCTTTTTATGAGGTAAGAGCAAATGTCTCTGAAAGAAATGTACAGCAAAAAATCATGTTTCTTACTTGCACACCCATGTTTATTGCTGCTGTATTCATGATAGCAAGGAATTGGAGCCAGCCTGCATCATCAGATGAGTGGATAATAAAGACGTGCTACATATACAAAGTGCAGAGAAATCAGTAGCCCTTGCAAGTATTAACCAAGGTGGCCCAAACTCAAAAAGACCCCCCCACCTAAAAAAAAAAAACAAATCAAAACAAAGCATGTTCTCTCTTATGCATGTGTTATGTAAAATGGTATAAATGTGGGTAAAGCCTAAAACTCTAAAAAGGAGACCAGGAGAAGGTAATGTTAGGAGATTAGGAAGAATAAGGTGTAGACAGTGGGACACATGGGAACTTAGGGGCAAGCCACAAAGGAGATCAGGGTGGCAGGAGAAGGGGAAGGAGAGCCATAAAAACATGCTTTGTTTGAAAATCTTGATAATGCTACCTAACACTTTATATACTATTGAACTTGGGTTTATTATTAATAATAAAGGACATGAAATTGAGAGGGACACTGGGTGAGGGACATTAAGGAGAGTTGGAGGGAGGTAGTGATGAATGGATATGATCACCATACAGTTCACAAATCTACACCATTTTCAGAGAATGAATAAAAATATTAAAAAAAGAAAAAATCATGTTCCCTAATTGAAACCTATTTTCAGCTATGAAGTTTATCAGCCATGCCCAACTTTTTGACATTGTAAAACAGCATTAATATGCATGAAATTCATGCTTGAGAACTTTGCAACTGAGAAATTAAAAAAAAATTAATGTCTTAGGTCAGTTCACAATTTTGTGTTGTGTCATACTCACGGGAATCCTGGGTACATGCTGTACATACTGTACTCAGTGTGAGTCTTCCCTGGTATCACAGTCCCTAGAGCCTCCTGTCCTACCAGTACTTCTCCTTACTCTCTTTAAGAATCAAGGGTCTTGGACACCCTAGGCCATAGAACTGTGATGGTGCCAATTGGAGAGCTGTGAGATTACACTGTAGAGCTACAGGTCTCAGGATCAAGGCCTATTTGAAAGGTATAACCTGAGCAGCCACTGCCTGTTGCTGCCTGCTTCTGTCTGCTTCAGTCACTCACTGCTACTAGAAACCCAGAATTAAGTAGCTTCCACATGTTAGGACTGCTGGTGATTAAAGTCCAGTCTCTAAGCCTCCAACCTGAGTTCCTTGAGCCATCAGTCTCTGTTTTTAAAGCCTTGAAAATGGTTCCTACCATTGTAGCCTCTAGGCTTTGGACATTCAAGGGCCTAAAGTTTGCCAACAAATTCTTTTTTTTTTAATTAAAAATATTTATTTTATGTGTATGAGTGTTTTGTCTGCTGGCATGTAAGTGCATCTGTGTTATACAGTGCTTGCAGTAGTCAGGGGTGGGGGTGGGGGTGGGGGAATCCCTTGGAACTGGAGCTCTAGTTGCTAACTGTCATGTGGGTGTTGGGAACCAAACTCTGTACATCTGTAGGAGCAGCCAGTACTCAACCGATGAGCTATCTCTCTAGCCCCATACAATTCTTATTTGGACAGAACATAGGACTTGTGACTAATTGACTGGTAACAAAAATAGGATTGGGCTGAGCTTCTAACAGTGATCTGAATGCTTGGAGAAGACAAAGAGGCTGGGAAATGGCTGTTTGGAAGAAGGTGTGTCAAGGGACTTGCTAGTATCAAGTAAATTCTTGAATAGGATTGATAGAAAGCACAGATTTAATTCTGTGCAAAAGAAAAGAGAATGTAATTTGGAAATGCTGCAAAATGTTGACTTCAGTGCTAGAGGTATTTGGAGTAGACATGGAAATGGGTTACTAAATTAAGAGTAAGAGTAGAGGTCAGAATTTTTTTGATGAGGTTATTGACTACAGTGCATAGGTATTGATCACCAGAATTAATTTTGCTGACATTTAGGGATGAGGAAAATGGATTTGGAAGGAATCGTCTAAAAGCAGATAGCCTTGTGAAATGAACCTCAATGAAGATGGGTTTCTTTGCATGAAGTTGAAAAGATAAAGACACAGAAGCCACAGTCAGGACTCCACAGAGCCTTCATACATACCACACTGGACCTGAATTCTTGGAGAAGAGAAATTCTGGACCTCAGAAAGTTGAAACTTTCTTAAAACTAAATTTCACGGTGATTTCAGTTTTCAATACTTTTACAGCAACCTTGGCTTTGAAACTCACTCATAACATTTTTACCCCCCAAATCAAACATCTTTTCTAAAAGAACTACAAATGAATAGATACAATCTACAGACAAACATAGGCTATCTAAAATCTCTGGGGCCAAAATCAGACAAGTTTTGTGTACCCAGCAACAGTTCCATTTTATTTTACTTCATATGCCCAGGTGTGGCCTGGGGTGGGAATTGTCCATGGTAACTGAGCACTTCAAGTGAGACCAGCAGCGGACTTACGAATTCGGCTGCTTTGGTTTGGGCTCAGTTCCACTTCCTCTGGAAGGAGTTCTTTGAGGTCTGTTCTTAAGAGTATGGCATTCCACTTGTCCCATTCTGATCAGGTGTTGCAACAGTACCACTAAAGGGGCTGGGGTGCAATTTACTTTGGAGAATGAAAGGTGGTGTTAAATTGGGCTCCTGCTGTCTTACTTTTCCTCCTGTAGTCCACCGCTTCTCACAACAGCCACCTACACCTCCAGTAGTATACAGCAAATTCTATTTGATTTTATTGCCTGTGATCTTTCATCTTTGACTTGAATTAGAAGAGAGGTAGACCATATATAATCCCTACTTCATTCTAAGGTGGTAGGTATCATTCCCTCAGCTTCAAGAAGGATAATAGTTACTTCATAGTTGTGCAGAGATTTTAGGTTACAAACTAAGGAGTATAGAAAAAAAAAAAAACAAACTCTTGAAGTTGGCCATGAATCTGACTGTATATTGTAGCAGCAAAGGTAGTTCTACAGTTGGATGCATGGAGGCTTTTAGACTCTGCCTCCTGACATTCTAAGATCACCTTTGGTAACTGCATAAATCTAACACTGGGTTTCTTTCTTGGGACATAGATTAGGATGCGCTGTCTCATACCTGCCTTGTAGCAGCCAGAAGAGCCCATTATTCTTTGGCCTTGAGTAATGCCCTCGCACTCCCTCACCTCTGATTAGTCAGCCACTCATCAGCTGATGTGACTCTTTGTTTCTGCCTGAGTCAATAATCACTCACTTTAAATTCTCCTTTGGTACTGGTCACCAGCTGTTTCCAAAACAAACATGTTTTCTGGGCTTATGTGGAAAGGAAAGAGGAAGGAGATTAAAAAAAAAGGGTGATAGCTGTCTTCACAGTTGTTTTATTTTTATTATTAATGCTAAATACTATGATGATGTATGGATATTATGGCTATTAATCACTATTTTATCCAAGGAAACTTTTGTTAAGCTCGAATGACCACTGAAAATTCACAAACATGATTGTGATTGGAAGATGCTGCTAAATTAAAAAGAGAAACCCTCTTACATAAATAGATTATCTTTTATTTCTTCTGAAAAGTTAAATGTGAATTTAAATAGCATTAAATATTCTTAGCACATTCTAGTTTCTGAAATCATCCTTTATTTTCAGGGGATTTTGACTTTGTTATAAATACATCAAGAAAATTACCTCTAACAGGTAACTATTTGAAAATTGCTTTGCAGATAAAAATAAACCCTGTGTAGACAGGAACAATACACATACCTGATTGCCGCATACATTCTTAGTCCCGCTAATAATCACCTTTATCAAATATATTTCACTTATGTCTTCATAGCTCCTCTGTTCATTACTTAGAATAGATTCTGTGTCCTAGTAAATGAGTTTTGGTTGTAACTGGAATTATTAAGTCAATTCCTTATAAATTAATAGAGATACAGAGCTTTGTGTTAACAAAAAGTATTTAAATATCAGTATGGAAATAGCTACTCTCTTCAAAGTTTGGCCATTTAAACCGCCTAATCATGGTCTCTGAAATTTTAGAATGAAAAGTATTGCTGGGAATGGTGGTACAAGTCTGTATTGCCCAGCGCTTGGGAGGCAGAAGCCAGAGGATTGCTGCCAGAAGCACACCAGTAGTGAGTGTCAGACCAATCAGCTACACAGTTAGACTGGGCCAAAAGACTTTTTATGGCCCACGCCTTTCATCCTAGCTCTTGGGAGGCAGAGGCACGTGGATCTCTGTGAGTTCGAGGCCAGCCTGGTCTACAGAGTGAGTTCCAAGACAGCCAGAGCTACAGGGAGACCCTGTCTCAAAAAGACAAAAAAAAAAAAAAAAAAAAAAAAAAAAAAAAAAAAAAAAAAAAAGAAAAGAAAAAAGAAATGAAAAAAAAAATTTCTGCTTATAAGAGATTATGTATTAACTTGGCCACTAAGGGATCTAGAAATACAAGATTAGTTTTTCTCTGAATGTTTTTCTTTCCCTTTTATTTCTGGTGAATTTCCTGTACCAATGTGCAAGGAATTTCTCTTAGTTTTGAATTCTTTTCTTAGTGTAGCCTATGCTTTAATTATTTAATGGAATTAAAAAGCACATTGTTTTTTAGGCACATAAAAGTCTTCCTGAATGAGTCTGTATTTTAGACTTGGGGATTTCAGAAGATCAACTATACTAAGTATGCATTTGTCTATGGTAAAAATGACTTTCAAAGTCAGGCCAAAATAAAAGGAAAATCTTTTTTTTTCTTTCTTTTGAGGCAGGGTCTCCCTATAGCTTGCCTGGAACTCACTCTGTAGACCGGGCTGGCCTTGAACTCACAGGGAAAACATTTTAACTACATCTTTATAAAATATTTTTTAGCTATAATACAGTGTCAAGTTACTCTCATTTTTTAAATATATCAGCTCACAAACATCTATTTCATGTCTGTTTCTTTAAAAAAAATAAAAATTAAGGATCCATGTGAATGCAGATAAGAAAAGTTTTATTGATCTACTTTTATATGACAAAATGATGTAAATTAAAATTAACTGATAGTCTAAAATTATAAATGAAAATCATAAAATCTCTATACTTGCATTTAAAAAATAAGTTTATAGTTGAGGAAAAAGGAAAAAGAAAATGAAAACATCATTATCTCAGTCTCAGCTTTATTATTGTCCATAAATATTAGTAATATTATTTTATCTCATATGAACATAGAAATAAAGGATGCTGCTTTTAAGACATGGAGTAAGAAATACAAATGTGGACAAAAGTGGATTTCAACAGATACCATTATACCATCATATCTATAACTGAAAGAAATTCAAAATTTTATGTTTCAATTACTGAAACCAGAAAATTCATTATAGTAAGATGTTATGGCCTTAAACATGTTTTGGTTTACTATACACATTGTAATTTTTGTAGTATAAGAATACCAGTAGCTGGTCGTGGTGGCACATGCCTTTAATCCCAGCACTCCAGAGGCAGAGGCAGGCAGATCTCTGTGAGTTCAAGGTCAGCCTGGTCTTCATAGCAAGCTCCAGGGCAGCTGGGACTAAACAGAGACCCTGTCTTGAAAAGGCAAAACAACAACAACAACAACAACAAAACAAAGAATACCAGTAATCTGGTGAACTACATTTTAATATTGATTTTAAAGTCAAATGAACTTCATTGTTACAAGGTGGTTTTTGCGTAAAGAACTGATATATTTTTGTGTGATATTCTTTTATTAAAAATTAAATGCAAACAATCTGCTTACTATAATCTTGGAACTTGCACAGTAAACTCATTACATATCGGAAATTCCTTCCATGTTAAACTGCAAGGTCATTTGGTGTTCTGGTCAGATTAGAGGAATTTAGGAGCACTGAGTAGTTGGTCGCAGGAAATGATTTAGATAACCTTTCATTACCCTGTCCTGCTATAAAGGGGATTCTTTTCAATCAAAGCTGAAAATCCATTTTGTTGGTTTTACTAATCAGATATGGAAATCTTCTTTTTCAAACAGAGAAGCAACAGCCATGTAGTATTCATTCATATTAGCTAGCATTTTTTCTGTCCTAAATAGCAACTGTTAACAGTGATAGCTATTACCATGCCATTGCTAAAGACCACTGTCCTAGGTAGTTTTAAAATGATCACTTGCTTAATTAGTAGTCATAGTTTTGGGTTAGGTACTATTATTATATCCTTTTTTGTTAGGTATAGTATATAGAACCAAAGAATACAGAAAGACAGAAGATCAGATTTTAATTATACTTACACATTGATTCTGGAATATTCTATATTTGATGTCTTACTGAAATGTTTTTTCTGTTTTTTAAATTAATATCAATGGAGTTTTAACTTATTTCCATAAAAACTTTAAGCTATTGTTTCATAAACACACAAATGCACACGCACACACACATATACACACACAAACACACACACACATTATCTTACACCCATTATCTTACTGGAGGGAAATGCCACTATGAAGGTAAAGCAAATTATTGTTTTAGAACCTCAGAGATGCAAGACTGAAAATAATCTCTAATGTTTTTGTGAAACTCTCTCTTCATTTTTGGAAATTTGGTTTTGTAAGGAAGTGGTAAATGGAAGCACCATAATTAGAACATGGGGTTGCTTGATGATGTGAGCCAGTTGAATGACCTATCCATGTCTTAAGAGGCCTTTGAGTTTTAGAGAAAGCCAGTTGCAATTTCAGCCAGTGAAATAGGTATCTACTTTTAGATGTATAATTAGATGGTTTTTAACTAACATGCATTGCAATCTTTAAATGATTACTCTGTTCTTTATTCTCTAGGAGTCAAGATTGGATTGTGACTCTAAAACCTTTGACAAGAGACCTGGGAACCAAAGAACTCTACAACCTGTCTGCTAGTAGAGCTATCTTGTGAGTAGCCTCAGTGTGCACTGGGATATTCTGTAGTCTAGTTCTTCCAAGTCATTCCATTTGTCGAACTGGGAGATTCTGATGTAAATGAATCTTTACTTTCATCTGTAATTTTGTGCCATAAGCAGAGTAAGGTCACTGAGTGGGATTGTAGTGTGACATGTCTCCTATTGGATATTTTCCCTGGCTTGTTCCTGCCTCTTCCCTGTTAAGAGCACGGGCTACAGATGCTAGAGTGTCTGCTTTCACATCTTGGCTCTGAGTCTTATTGATGAGAATCTGTTCAACACCAATATTTTCATTTGTAAAATGAGGACGGCAAGAGCTATTTTTATGGTGGCTGTTGTGAAAACCATATTAATTTATGCGAAGTGCTTAAAAGAGAATTTGACATACCTTAAAACCCAAATAAATCCAGGTATTCCTATCTTTATTATATTTATTCCTGAACTACTGCATCCTATTAATTTATTCTCTCTCTCTTTTTCAAAGATATAGACAGAATACTGTCCAAATTTAGGAGTCAGTGTCTTTGAGGTAGACACCTTTTAAGATAATTAAATCTTGTCCGTACAATGTTATAATGTTATATCTCCTAATTATTTGATGCCAAGCTTTTAAATTATTCTCCCCTTTATTTGCATTTTCACAAATATGTAGATAAAGCACAATTTGCAGATTGTTAGGATTAATTTCATGAAATTCACTTACTACCTTAGCAGCCTTATATTGGGAGCCTTTAGTCTTTATTTTGATGTCACTGTTTAGGCATGCAACTATCTTGGCACCAGAAAAGTATGTGGCAACTTATTGGAGGCCTACATAAGAGATTATTTAAAAGTCAGGAAAACCTAGTGTGGATGTTGTTTTCAAGATGGTCTGTAGGGTGGGAGTCTGGTAGGTGTATCTCTGGATCAGGCAGGAATGGTAGGTCTTCAAGTCTGGCCAATGGAATGCTTGATTAACCTTTTAGAACTGAATTACAGGGCCTGTGTTCTAAGATACATATATTAATTTATTTGGCCAACATGTGTTACATAATCCCTAATGCCAATAGAGAAATGATATGATCTCAAAGCTTTCCTTTCACATTGCAAAAAAAGCCAATGATCCTTAAAGTGGCATAGCTACCCACAGCACTTAGGCAATGTGGTAAGATCTGTTTACTCCTTCTAGTAGCTACCCACACACAGGCCAGTAGTAGTACACTGTGACTGTAGTTATTAATTGTGCATTGCTTTTACAGAACAGCTTGTCTGTGCCTGTTTTATAAGTCCCCAGGCTTTCTGTAAAGGGAAAACAAACAAATCAAAGCAAAACACATTCTTCACACTGACATCTGAAATACGAGGGGTACCACCTCTTTAAATTGGATACTTAAACATTATACTCACAGGCCTGTTGGGTGTGTGATTAAGAAACAGACAATGAAACCGCTTCTAGCTAAATGAGATTCCTCTTCTTTCTCAAACAGATCTGGCGTTTCTGTGGTACAATTCAGGCAAGTCTGTTTCTCTTTCACAACTCCACATTTTCCTACACTTCACTCATTGGAATTTCATTTACCTAGATATTGGGCAGAGTTGCAAAATTCTTGGAGTGGCTTTTACCAAGGTACTGGCTGATGTACAAAGGTAGGGGTCTTTGGGTGGCCTCCAAGAACCTTTTGGACACACAACCTATACATGCTTTAAATTAATGCAGGAGTTAGCAAAAGATTACTTGGGGGTTGGGCAGGGCATGGAGACTAAGAGGGAGTTATTTTTAAAAGCCTCTGTTAGGAGTTAGCGGAGTGCGTTAGGCACACTCTAGTCCTAACTCTGTCTTCTTCACCTCCGTCTCTCTCCCTTGAAATCCTTTTAGGACCTCAGTAGAGAGTGATGTGAACACAGTCAACCATCTTCTCCTTATTAGAAATTCCACTCCAAACTCACTTTGTCCTCATTCCTGAAACACACAGTATAGACCCTGTGGATTGATATGTGTACTAATGGCAAAATGAGGCCTTTATTTTCAGGTCCAATTGGCCAGCTTTATGTTTTGGGCATTATCTTAAACCTAGGAAAGAATGTTAAATTCAGTTATTTTTCTCTTCTCCTATCATAAGGTGATTCAGAAATAATGAACTGAGTGTCCCTGCCGTGACTAGGTCAGCCACATGTAACATACCCCTGGAAACTGTTCATAGAGGATGAGGTTTTCCAGATACAAGGAGACATTGCTTAGATAATGTCATGAGACTCAAATGGTAGCATCATGTAATAGCTTTGTGATGTTACAGTAGATGTCTGGTATATGCATTTCTTTAAGTTTCATGTTCTTCACTGAGTATTTATGCATCTTATACAATGGTTTCCAATCAAATCCTGCCCCCCCCAAGCTTCACCCCCCATAAGAACTTATGCTTTACATTATCCAAGCTAAGCCCTATCCTGTCAAGCTCTTGTACCCAGATGTCCTTCTGTACAAATTTATTCACTGGAGTCTAGTCAGCACATCTAGAAATCTTGGGTAAGGCCTACTCTTCCTCATCCAGCAGTAATCAGTCTCCTGTACAAAGTATGTATTTTGTCAGTTTTACCTCTTACCTATAATCTGTGTGAATGTGTGTGGTGCTAAGTTAAACCCAAACGGTCTCTCTCTGTAGGCTATTGACAATTTTGTCTCTATTTTAGCTTTAATGATTCTGACTACGTAGCTGCATATGCATCTGTCCTCCACCATGGAAGAATGGAAAGAGCACCTTTCTTACTTATCCTGGCACCTCTACTGTTCAAACCATAATGGCTTTTGCATGCTAGCCACCCACTAAATGTTGGTTAAACTAATTAATTAAGCACAAGGGAAAATGAAGATTCAGCTAGCTTCTTTAACTCCTCTATTCAATTCTTAAAACTGATCCTGGACTGGAAAGTGTGACTTGAATATCTAATCAAGTGTGTATTCTAATTTGAATTTATCTCCAAGCTCAGCTTTTCCTTCTCAGAGACTGAATCTCCCCTAAGTAAAGTATCATAGAACATTCACCAACAAAATGTATTTGCTCTATAGCAAGAGACCCGCTAAACAGAGAACACAGAAGTCACCTCACCTGCCTTGCTCAATTTTGCCTTTTTCTTGTAAATTCATCATCTAGATGTGTAATGGACAGAAGAGTTATTTTAGTACATATTGATATATAAAATGTGTGTCTGTGACAGTAAAATCTACAGTTTGACAAGGTTGCTTTTATAAAGGACAGAAAGAGATTCTTGCTGATGTGGACTTTGTGCTGAGTCACTGGTAGACCGCTGGTGCATATGATAGAAGGCTGTAAGGCAGAACGTGATGCTAAGGAAATCAAAGGTTCCAGATACTGTAAATGCAGTGTCCTTGACCATGTTCATCCATGAGCTGAATATGATCCAATGTTCTATTAATAGCCAAGGAAAGAAGGACCTTAAATGCCCATGAGTACAAAACACCCCTTCCATGACTGTTCTATTCATGATCTGCTGTTATTGACATGAAGGAGGATTCTTCTGAGGTGGCAGAATGCTTATATATATTGTGCTTAACACACAAACTCCATTATATTTTCCTATATTGTGTTGAATGTATTAGAGAATTATCCCATGATACAAATTTGGCTGATGGCTTTCTTCCGGGTCCTTATCAAGATTAGAAACAAGGGATAATTACTAAGGAAATGGACTAGGATTATTTCATTCTGATATCTTCTAATTTTGAATTCTATTGTATCCTAGAATTCAGAAAATAACATCACAATCAATTCTCCTCAGTAATATTAAGATTATATTATTCCTTCCAGGAAAAAAAAATCACCAGTGAGAAAACAAAGTATATCACCATATTTGGGAAGCCTTTTGTTATTGTTGTTGTTTGTCTTTCAAGTAATTGCCTGCTAAAATCTATACCTGTGCTTTCTGTTCTTTATAAGTTCTTCGGTGTTTTAATTCAATGGAAAAGCACAAGTTTTTCACATGAATCCACTTTTAAATTCTCAGTCATATTGTGAACAACATCAAAACCTCTCAAGGGAAATGCACAGATTCTACTTGAAATGTGGGAATAATATCATAAACAAATATAGTGCCAAGAATTTATTATCATATTTCAAGCACAGAATGAATAATATGTTCCAGGTATGCTACTCACCAAAGTTTTTCCTAAGAGTATCTGAATTTCCTCCTTCTTCCATCCTCAAATTATTGAACAGTGTTAGAAACTGGGGAGAAAAGCAGCGAATCTTTTCATTATTCTGTTTCCAGAATTACTCTGGAGAACGAGTAACCTTGGCAGAGGTTAGTCACCTCCTTCCATGTTCTCCCGAGAGTGCAAGAGTGGGAGCATATCTCCTTTGCTTTTGGCTTTTCTGTTCTCAGAGGTATGTGGAGTTGACAAAGTTGGCTGTGTTTATCATATCCTGCAGAGCTGCTTGTTCAACTACAATGCAATTTCTCTACGATTTAATCTACATTGCTTTTAGTTTTTTAAAAAAAAGATGGCTTGGGACAGCTCAGTGGTAAAACATTTTTTGGCATGTTCAATATCTAAATTGCACGTTGAGTCAAATAGTTGTATTTACTATTCTCTGAACTATAGAAAACATTAACTCATAATTTGTTTTCTAGACAGATTAGAGTTTTTAGTAGGTTTGCTAAAATCGAATATTTAAAATGCTAAAACAATTACTAAGAATAACAACATGAAGGAAAATACTATATTCAAATAATTTGAGCTCTTTAACCTTTCCTCACATGTCTGGGAACATGACAGACCATGATTTCAATCAACATTTTTAAGGATTTAATATTGTAGTAACAATGACTACAATAACATTTGTGTTTTTTTTTTTTTTTTGGCCTTTTCGAGACAGGGTCTCCCTGTAGCCCCAGCTGGCCTGAACTCACTCTGTAGACTAGGCTGGCCTTGAACTCACAAAGATCCGCCTGCCTCTGCCTCCTGAGTGCTAGGATTAAAGGTGTGCACCACCACTTCCGGCCCCACAATAACATTTTAAAAGTTCAGAATATGTCAGGCATACTTTTGACAATCATTATAGGTTTTATGAACTTATTGATTACAGATATTTTTGTATACTTTATTGAATTTTTGTGTATTTCTCTTTTTTTTGGTCTTTTTGAGACAGGGTCTCCCTGTAGCTCGGGTTGTCCTGGAACTCGCTATGTAGACCAGGCTGGCCTTGAACTCACAAAGATCCACCTGCCTCTGCCTCCCAAGTGCTAGGATTAAAGGCATGCACAATCACACCCATCTAATTTTTGTGTATTTCTTACAGAAAATCTTAATCATCTTTATACCCCCAGCCCAACTGGCACTCTCCCATACCCCCCATTGGAATTCATGCATTCTTTCCTTTCTGTCAAGTCCTACTGAGTCAAGTTAGTGTCCCCAGAAGACACTCAGTGTAAGTTCATCCACTGCAGTCTAGAAGCATATCCAGAGCCCCTCCCTATAAGATCAGCTCTTCCTCACTCAGTAGTACTCAGCTGTCAATAGTTCTTTGGTTAAGATTGGGGCTTGCTGCCCATTTCCACAGTTCTGGGCTGGGTTTTTGTCTGCCTGAGTTGCATGAGTCTTGTGCATGCTGACACCATTGCTGTAGGTTCATATGACCAAGGTTCCAGGAACCTGTAGGACTCTATTTCCATATGGTCATGTACTTCTTCCCTGGCTCTTCCAGTCTTTCTGCTCCTTCTTCTGCAATGGTCCCTGAGCCCTGGGTAAGTGGAGTTTAATATAGGAGTCCTGTTCAAGGACTCACTCTGAAGACTCTTACTCTCTTATCATTGCAGAATTTTTATATGTCAAACATAGGCGTACTTTTTTATTTCTCTTATGTAATTTTAGGATATGTTTTAATACTAAATAAATATTAATTATGTATATAGAAGCTTAATAATGTTAACATTCATGGTGTAATTAATAGTGTTTGTTAACTAATGTCAGTGGTCTTTTCTGTGGATAAAATTGAGTCTTCTTGTTATTTCCTCATTACATAAAAGCAGACCACTTCAATGCATTTTTCATATTACCTTTCTTATTTTTAAAAGAAACTGAGGTCATCTGTAGAGTGTGGAGTTATTTTTAATTGACTAGTCTCTTGTATTGTTTCAGTACTTCTATCTCAAATACATGTGTTGAACACTGAATAGTGTTAAAATTGCCAAGGGTGTTGTCTTCTAGTCCGAGCATCTGCCATGGTTCCCACCAGAACAGGCTAGAAAATCAAAGTGGAGTCATTCAAATACTGAGACAATTGGATGGGTCTCCATGGGAATCCAATATTTTGTGGACTCTAAGTATGAAAATAAGGGGCTTATCTGCTTTGAGAAATCAAGATTATAGAGATAAGCATCATATTTCCCAGGCAGGCCAGTTTCAGCTGGCATGAGAAGATTCCCTCTAGCCTTAATCCTCACACAAAAGAAGATAAAGTAGCCAGGTGTTAAACAGGTAGTTACTTTCAATTGTGCTGCCTCTAAGTCTCCACTTTACAGAGAAAGTAACTTTGAAATAACCAATCTTTTTTTCTGGTTTTGGGGTATGTATATATGGGGGTGGTAGTTATTTATGCCTTTTTTTTTCATAGCCAAATTTTTATTGAAAGTTTTGTGCATTTCCTGCATTTCTTAATCAAATTTATACCCATTCCCCCTTTCTTGCCCCCACCCCACAGAGCCCATGCATTCCGCCATACATATCACTTGCTCTTTAAATCCAAAAATTTTTATCAGAGTAAAGCCGTCTCTAGTCTGTTATACAAAAGGCATAGAAATTAAGCTTTTCAGTCAGCTTTTCCGCCTCACATTCATTTGACTTACTTGTAATACAAAAAAAAGTAATGTATTTGCTATTTGACATAAGCCTTATGTGGTGGCAACATTTCTTTTTTTTAATTTAATCTATTTTGGCTCACATATACAAATATAAAGTTGTACATATTTATAGGTTCACATGATGTTTCATGCATATATACATTGTTTAAAATTTAAAACTGTTGCCTGGTGTGGTGGTGCACACCTTTAATCCTACTACTTGGGAGGCAGAAGCAGGAGGGATCTTTGTGAGTTCAAGGCCAGCCTGGTCTACAGAGTGAGTTGCAAGACAGCTGGAGCTACAGGGAGACCCTATCTAGAAAAAAGACAAAAAACAAAAAAAGAAAACAAAAAAATAACAAACTTAAAAAACTGCTGAACGTGTCTAGGTCATTAAATATGTATAATTTCTTTATCATTAAAAATTCCACAGTTCTGAACAAAATTACACAGTTCTTTCTTTGAGGCTTCTGAAATGCATACAATATCACATCTATATTGATCCTACTGTAAAATCATACACCAAAGCATCATGCTGTATGTAACCAACTTGGTATTCATTGACCACTTTCATCTACATATCCCTTCTTTTTATTATGTTCAGGGTTTCAGATTTTTCTTTTAATTTTATATTACTCTAAAATATGAATATATACATTCTGCCCATGTACGTCAATTACCATGCCTGAAAGTAGGTGCTAAGTTAATTCTAGGGCTCATTAAGATATTCGAATTATAACTTCACAGTTGCTTTCAGATAGAAAGAAATAAAACAATAACATTGCTCAGTTTTTCTTTCAATTGGGGGATTTGGTACTAGCATCCACAAATGAGGGAAACTATTCTCCATGTCTGCTTTTTCTATCTTTCTTTATGTATAAAACCAACATATTGTGCTCAGCCCATCAAAACACTTACTCTATTTGTTGGAAAGAAGTATTGTCTGAATCTAGAATTGAAATAAAACAATTAAGCTCATTGAGCTAAATTGTTATAATCTGTCCTTTGACACTAGCTGCTAAGCACTGGGCTTTGTTGAGACAAAGATGCATTTGAAGTGTTCTCCGGGAAGATGTCATCTCCTTTTGATTGTCAGTTGTTTACTGTGTAGTTGAAGGATCCATATTATAATTTGTCACTGCATTAAAACCTTCATGTATGTCTATTTCTTATAGAATTCCTTACGCTTCTATTTCACTTTAGTTTGTAACATAAGATTTTAATAGACAAAACAGAAATGTATCATGTATTTTCTAAAGCTAATTGCCTTAGCCAAGCAAATTATAGGGAATTTCTGGAAGATAGTTATGTTTTAACCTGGTTATTGTCATCATTGCATATATTTAGAAACACAGACTATTGGGGCTGGAGAGATGGCCTAGTGGTTAAGAGCACTGACTGCTCTTGCAGAGGACTCGGTTTGATCCCCAGCACCCACATGGCGGCTAAGAACCATCTTTAACTCCAGTTCCAGGGGAATCCGACACCCTCTTCTGACCTCCGCGGCACAGACCTACATGCAGACAGTACATTCATACACACAAAAATAAATAAAATAAAAAAATACAGACTATTAACATCTTCAGGAAGCATATTTTACAACTAGCTTGCATCTTCTGTTCAGTTCTAAATAACTGTATCTTTTCCATTAGAAATAATATGTTCTGTCTTCATTTCTTTCCTGTTGCTGTGATAAAATATTGTAACAGAGGAACTTAAGAGAGAAAGCTTTATTCTGGCTTGCAGATAAAGTAATGGTCTGTCATACCAGGGAAATCACAGAGGCCTGGGGGACCTGGTCATCCCCTGACCATGCTTAGCTAAGAAACAGAGAGCAAGGAGTACAGGCATGCTAGTGTTCAGCCTCATTTCTCCACTTCATACACTACAGAAGCCCCTTCCTGGAGAATGTCTCAATCACCATTCAGATATGTCTTTCTATATCAATTAATTAATCAAGACAATCCCCACAAACATGCCCAGAGGCTCATCTGCCAGGTGTTTGGGGGTTGTGTCAAGTTGACAATTAACACTAACCTTCCTACAGCCATAACTCAGTGATTGTGGATGCATTAGCCTGTTGTTTAATAGAGAGGAATGCAGACCTTAGATCTTTACAAACTAAAGTTGGAATCCAGGTCCTGATATTCCCCAGTTATGTGTCCTTACATAAGTTACTGAAACTCAAAGCCTTAGATCATTCCATACTTAAAATATTTCCCATAATGCCAATGCTGTTTAGAGAATGGTGTACTGGATGGAGATTGTTTGACAAAATGCCCACCCAGAGCTGGGGAAATGGTTCAGATGAAGAAGGGTGGCATTTAACCGTCTTTCCCCAATATTGGGGAAGTGGACACAGGTGGAATCCTGAGAGCCAGTTAGTTATCCCTGTCTAGTTGAATATATGAACCTTGATAAACTGAGAGATGCTGTCTCAAAAACAAACAAATAAATAAATGTGGAGAGCAATCCAAGAAAGACACCCAGTGTCAACCCTAAGCCCCCACATACAAGTGTGCCAACAAGCATGAACCATAATAGCAAATATACACAGTATCCCCCAACACACCAAAAAAAACTGCCTCCGTAGAACATTGAAAGCATCTGGTAAAACATAGCTCTTCATTCCTCTAAGGTTGTTGGAGTTTATTCGCATACAAAGATGGTACTGCTGAACCACCACCCTATTCACTGTTTAGCTCTAAGTTAAGGACACTTTGAGATAGAGGACACACATTTACAGAATGGCATATCTGATGGGACAACCCCAAGGGACTCAACATGTGACCTTGGCTGGTTTCCCCAGTCTAAGATTCTGTTAAGATTCACAGACATATTAATGTATATTGCAAAGCACCTTTGCAGCATGTGCCACTCATGATATTAAATCACATGATAGAAAATGCCCTTGAACATGTGTGTACACCACCAACAGGGGAAAAAAATCAGAGGATTACATATAGCAATTCAATCTGCCAGACTTGTTCCCCTTCTTCTTCGACCTAGGATATAATTTAAGCCCTGTTTATATTACACTGGGAAAAGTATGAACTAACTGTGCAAGTTAAATCAAGTTCTTCAAGAAGAGAGAGGGAACTACCTTTCCCCTATTTGAGAGAAGAGAATGGAAGGGTGAAGCCGAGAATCAGCCTCCGGAGAACTGTGTACAGACTTAAAGTTAATGATCAATTGCTTCTGTTCTTAGCGGAGTCCTGAGCAAGGAAGGAGCACCCGGTTCTTTCTCTCTATTCAGGTAACTTTAAATTTACACAAACTTACTGATGTTGCCTTTACTAGATTATAGACAGGTGACGTGATTCTTCTTATCTCATTTTGCCTACAAGGTTTACTGAATGAAAAGTGAAAACACCAATGTTGCCACGTGGATAAAGATTTAATTTCTGAAATGGATCAATTGAAGGGTAAAAGAGATTGTGTGTGTGTCGTAGGGACAGAGTTTTTAATGTTTTCTAAAACTTACTGTGGTTGTTCTTAGTCTCACTGACTAAAAGATGAACCAACTATAATTATTTAAAAGAAAACCTCATATTACGTAGCCTGGCCTGTTTTGCTTAGGAATGAACCATGTTAAATAGCTGGGACTGAACTTTTGAAAATAGAATGTATCTTTAGTCACTAAAATTTTATTTGTACCTCGTGAAACAATAAAAATGTTCTTATTTTGCCTATATAGTTACCACTTATAACTATCTATGTAAAATAACTGTGAAATAAAATGGAATTATTTTTATTATAGGACTTGTATCATTTAATCCAAAATATTTGATAACAACATTGTGGCAAGATATGGAGTTATTCTATAGTTATATTTCATGGGGTGCTGCCATAAAATGTTAGTGGGACTAAATATTTTGTTCATTAAATTTTCATGTGTAAAGTTAGTTTTAAAGATGAAAGCATCTATTCTGTACATTTTCAGAGTAGTTGTATTCTGCATTGTGCTCAGTATTAAGGGCATATTGCTGAAATCACTTGAGCACAAATTAGACAAACTTTTAAACTTTTGGCTCTTTCTCAACTGTCTGACACTGGCATCTCTGTCCATCAGATAGATACCATAGATACCAGATACCCAAGGCCAAATAAACTCACACTGGTTGGGTTTAGGCTCAAGGTTTAAAGTTTCTTAAGTGAATCAACAGCTTGCTATTTCTATGGTAATACATATTTATATTTTTCCTCAACTGAAATTAAAATGTCAGACAATGATCGATTTCACAATTGAAATTTGGAGTTGGTAGAAACCCAGAACACCCATTTTATATATGAGGCACAGGGCCCAGAGAGGGGACTTAACAGCATCGTGGGGAATGCTGGGACTAGAACCATAGACTGTATTTATGGGGCAACAAATACAGTTAATGGTTTATTAGTCAATGCTTTTGCTGGCTTTGAAAGGAAAATCTTATTTTATTCCTCAACACATTTCCATTTTGGAGAGCAGCTGAAAACGCCCTGGCAGTTAAAGTCAAGAGCACAGTGGCGTTTTTCAGTCCCCCCTTGGCATTACAATGTTGTTTATCAGTTTACTTGTAAAACCCCATCCTCTTGTATGGATGTGGACTTGCTTAGGTGTATTTAGGTTCGCCTCAGAAAATAAGTTTTCTCAAATTTAAAGACAAAATGTTATTTATTTTCATACATATAAAAGCAATGTTGAGAACTCCAATATTTATAAGTTAAATATTCAGGTGGCTAAAGTTCTATTAATTAAGGAAGTTTAAAATAGTATTAAAATCAAAGAATATAATACATATGAACAAAATTCTTCATTTCAAATGTAGAGGAACTGAACTGAGCATGGGCATAAGCCTTTAATCCCAGCAGTAGGGAGATAGAGGGAAGCAGAATCAGGCAAGTCTCTTATGAAATCAAGGCCAGCCTGGTCTACAAAGCAAGTTCTGGGCTAGCTGGGCTACATGTAGACCCTGTCTCAAAAAACAAAGATTTTGCAATTTAAAGATATAATAATTATTTAATGTGATATTGAAAAACATTTTGTAGTCCAAGCATTAAGACTGTGTGTTTGTGTGTGTGTGTGTTTGTATGTGTCTATGTTTTGAATTTCTGGTGTGAATGTGTAGTGCGTGCGAGTGTGTAAGTATACATAGCTGTGTGTGTGTGTGTGTTATCTGTGTGGTGTATATGTGTATTATTGGGTGCTCATGCCCATGTGGTATGTGAGTGTGTGTCTGTTTGTTTGTGTGTGTGTATGTGGGCAAGCACACATGCCTGTGTGTGTGTGTGGACATGCCCATGGTTTGTATGTGTGTGTCTATGTTTGTGTATTCATATGTCCATGATTTGTGTGTGTATGTATGTGTCTGTATGTGGGTGGGTTCACATGCCCATGGTGTGGTGTGTGTGTGTGTGTGTGTGTGTGTGTGTGTCTATCTGTCTGTCTGCCTGTGTATATGGGTGGGTGCATATGTCCTTCGTGTGTGTGGGGTGTGTGTGCATGTGTGTGTGTGTGTGTGTGTGTCTGTCTGTCTGTCTGTCTGTCTTCCTGTGTATGTGGGTGGGTGCATATGTCCTTCATGTGTATGGGGTGTGTGTGTGTGTCTGTCTGTCTGTCTGCCTGTGTATATGGGTGGGTGCATATGTCCTTCGTGTGTGTGTGGGGGGTGTGTGCATGTGTGTGTGTGTGTGTGTGTCTGTCTGTCTGTCTTCCTGTGTATGTGGGTGGGTGCATATGTCTTTCATGTTTATGGTGTGTGTATGTGTGTGTGTGTGTGTGTGTGTGTAGGCCAGAGCGGGACTTCAAGGTGTTTTCCTCTATTGCTCTTCACAAACTTTATTGCTGTGAGACACAGTCTCTCAGTGACCTGAAAAGTCACCATTTTGGCAAGGTTGGCTGGTCAGCAACCTCTTGAGATCCTCCTTTCTCTAGGCACAGACACCCATGCCTGTCTTTATCTGTAGGTGTTGGGGATTTGAACTCAAGTCTGCATGCTTGCAGATCAAGCCTTCTTACCATTGAGCCATTGCCCAGCCTTTCCTGTGGTTTTTGAAGTTGTGTATGTGCATTTTTTTTTTTTTTATTTTATCTTTTTGGTGGTACTGAGACTAGAAGTGGAGATTTCTTATTACAGGTCCAGTATATTCTATAGTTCATCTTTTTAGGATTAGATATTCATGTTCAGGACCTGGTTTACACATATTAATAACTAGTTTCTACTCAAATTCACTGGCCTTTTTCATGTCTAATGCCTGGTTGCCCATTGAAGCTATACAAAATAAGTTGCTAACAATAAACTCATATGGTTTCTTGAGCCCATTAGTAGAACTAAATACACCGAATTTATGGATGGTTGAGAAGTTTGCCAGGGCTCTGGAAGCAGCCCGCAGACATTAACAGATACACAAAATTTAGGATTATCTGGGGGGAAAGCAGCAGAAGAGATCAGCCCTGTGAAGATGTAGGAGTCCTCCTGTGCCTTCTCAGCGCCTTTGTTAACTTGCTTTTCAAATCATGGCTGAATCACAGGATCTGTGAGAGCCCCTGTGGAGTGAGTGCTAGGTGGGAACCACAACAGTCATTGTTTCTTTAGACTTTTAGAGTGTACCAAGCATGCCAGCTCACAGATCTTGACCTGGTGGGTGATCCAACCTTAGAAACATTCCTAGGGCTGTTGTAACAAAGTTCTACCAGGTGGGTGGCTTAAAACAACAGAAAATTATTCTCATTCCGTTTCGGAGGCTGAAAGTAGGAAAGAAGGTGTCAGTGGGGCTGTGGTTCCTGTCTTTTCCAGTTCTTGGCAGAAACAGGCTTTGCTTGGTTTGTGGAGATTTAATTCTAGCCAACGCCTCTGTCTTCGCATGACATTCTCTTCATATTTGAGGTCTTCACGTGGTCCTCTTACAAAGACATGGTTCATGCTGGCTTGAGAGCTGCCCCGTAGCAGTATGTTTTATCTTAAGCAGGTACATTAACTTTCTACGGAGTGTGCGTCAAGAATGTCCTTCAGAGGCCCATGTACTAGAAGCTTGTCTTTTTGGGGAGCTGTTGGAAACTTTAGAAGGAATGAATTAGTGGCAGGAATTTAGACATCACAGTATATATACCCTGACGGAGATTCCATGCCCAAGCCGTTTCTTCCTGTCTTTGCCTTCCCAGCCACCATGTGTGTGGCTTTGCTGTGCTTGCCAGAGTCTTCTTGTTTCCCATCTGACTATGAACTTAGGCTTTTTAAAAAATTTTTTTTGTTTATTTTTTGTATGTTTATGAATGTACTGTCTGCATGTATATCTGTGCACCCGTGTCATGCAATGCCGCGGAGGTCAGAAGAGGGCGTCCGATTCCCCTGGAACTGGAGTCAAAGACGGCTCTCAGCCTCCATGTGCGTGCTGGGGATCGAACCCCGGTCCTCTGCAAGAGCAGTCAGCGCTCTCAACCGCTAGGCCATCTCTCCAGCCCCATGAACTTCTGCTTTATTGACAGCTTCTAAGCCAGGGATTTGGCAGTTCAAAACAGATTTTGCATTCTGTTTCTGGGCAGTGGACACGTTTATTGTTATTGTCATCATTTAGTTTAGTTCCTTAATTTGGTTTTCTGTATTTAGCTTTTATTTGGCTTATATTTACATTGCCAAATGGAAGTTTATAGAAATGTCTTGATTTTGACTAAAGTCCTCAGTAGTCGGCACTGCACTTCTGCCTGTTGCAAAAGGAGAAACCTGATTTGAACTCTGATTATATGGCTCAAAAAAAATGATTCTTTATATAAACCAAAGAAGTACATTCATGTTCTTACCTAGCAGGAAGATTGAACCATCTCTATACAAAGATAGTTCTGTATGCATACTCTGAAGTAGTCTGAAAACTTTAATTCAAATGGAATTGAGTTTATTCAGCTATTTGTACCAAAGATTTAATGAAGCCATGGAGTTTTATATCATATAGGATTAAAAACGTTGATTCTCACTTGAAATATTTGCAAGAAAACTTCCTGTTTTCTATCACCTTTGTCATAAAACAACTTAGAAGGCTCTTGCAACACATAGAATGTGGAGATATGCAAGAAGCTCATCAGGATGATGATATTTAATACTCCCATATACAATGAAGCCAACTTGGATACAACTTTTAGCATTTTGCTTCTGAATATAGAGAATATTTGCCAAAATTTATGAGTTGGTGTTGGTAAAATTGACAATGTTGAGCTGTTCCTTCTTACAATAATAGGCAAATAGATTGAATTGTTTTTTACAGCTAGTTTAAAAAACTACTAGAACATTGTATCATTAGTATACTTAGAATAAATACTAAAGATGAAAATTCTATGATATTGAGCAAAATTAAGTCATCTCAGTACAGGGATTCAATGTGTTATTTATAGATTATACATATTATAGATCATGTGGCTGAAACCAACTGCTTAAAGAAGGAAAGATTTATTTTGGCTCATGAAGCAGAAGTTTCTGTTCATAGTTGTTTTGGAAGTATTATTTGGAGTTTTAGATGAAACAGGAAGCCTAAGACAAAACAAATCTCAAGGCTTCTAGGAAGCAAAGAGAGGGAGAGAAAGAGCTGCAGCCCCAATATCCCCTTCAAGAAGATGTTCTCAGTAATTCAGCGCTCTGCTAGGCCACACCACCTCTTTACCATCAACCTATGAATAGCACGATGAACCTTTAGAGGAAGCTTAGGTCTAAACTCTAACACTGGTGAATATATAGTACATATAATATATAATATGTATTATGTATTTCATGGTAATTTATGGTGTATTTAATTTGTTTAGTAATAAATATATTTCACATTAATATTTAATTAATTCATTTTCTTTTCCTTATCAAATACTAAAATAATGAGAAATGGAATAACTTTTTTATACAACCCAAGAAAGAGACAGAGATAGAAAATTGCAATATTTATTTTTACACACTCGCTAATTGTAATGTTGGAGATTATGATTTCTGATAGGAGTTGGGGCATGGAGGAGGGGGGTGTCCTAAATTTTTAGGAGCCATTGTATGAAATATACAAATGCTCAATAAGAAAATTAATAAAAAGATTGAAACTGTTTATTCTGTTTGTCAGTTCTTCCAAGTGACTTTAAACTGTACTGGACTTTGCGGGGCATTTTTTAGAGATGCTGCTGGTGACTAAATGGAATGAAAAAGAGACTTTATCTTGCAGGACATTTATGGCAGAATGCATGATCTGGGGTGGGGTAGGAGGAAGGGAAAGGGGACTATGTTTAAATTGAACTGAAAAATGATGTTTGAAATACACAAAACATCAACAAAAGCATTATATTGAGAGAGAGAGAGAGAGAGAGAGAGAGAGAGAGAGAGAGAGAGAGAGAGAGAGACTGTATCTTGCTGGGCACACACCTTTAATCCTCAAACTCGGGAGGCAGAAGCAGGTTGATCTCTGTGAGTTCAAAGCCTGTCTGGTCTACATAATGAATTCCAAGCCAGCGGATGCTATAGGGAGACCATGCCTCAAAAATAAATAAATAAATAAATAAATAAATAAATAAAATAAACTGTATCTCTTCCACAGTTTGGTGACAAAAATTATGTCTTTGTGACATTTGTTTTAGAACTTAAAGCATTTGTTGTATGCATTGAGATACATGATCTCTTATGCCCTGAAGTTCATATTTATGTAACAGTATAGAAGGAAGAAAGAAGTCACTAAAATCATTTGCTATCATCTGACCAGAGTCTCCATGACCTTTCAAAGGCTCCATCTCCAAATACTATCACTTGGTCACCGTGGACATTAACAGGAAATTTGGAGAGCATAAACATCCAGTCTAAAATACTGTAGCAATGAACGAAGTGATAGTAAATACAAATCAAATATGTCCCTGAGGAACATTTCTGCACTTGAAACTGTGATGTCTTGCCAGGTCTTAAAGTTCTCTTCAGATTCTTGTCACCACCACCTTCTAAAGGAATCTCAGGTAAAGGACAACTATTTGATTATTCACTTAGCTCTAGAACAGGTAGGCTGCTATTCAGTATTTTTTTTTTTTATTTATTGTTCTCTTTTAAGAAATTATACACCTAGTGAAGGCATAGACTGTGTCTCATTCTGTGACTGTACAAGTAGTGTTAGCATACTCAACTTCTTAAAGCTAATTTAATAATTCTTGCAAATGAAATGATAGAATAGACGATTCTTTTGTGTGGAACTTTGGCAATAGAACTGTTAAGTAGCCAGTCACATGTATCACCATGCCCAAGGTGTCTCGGTTATATATGAACCAGTGTTGACATTTGTAAGGTGCAGTCAGGCGGCAGGACAAGCAGCTTTTCTGACCTGGGTTGATACTTGGTGCCAAGGCACCAGGATTAACTTTCTTGCTGATAGGTTGGCCTAGGTTATAGGCAAAGTCACATGCAGTGTTTTCAGTTCACTAAAGTGAGAGGTGTTGGGTGCAAAGGCTAGAAACAGGAGGAGAATGGGGGAACTAAGGCAAGAGATCTGTGCTCCAGTTAACCAAAAGGCTCAACTTGGGCAGGATCCCCAATTTGTTAGGAAGAACTGGAATTGGATTTAGGAGCCAAGCTAGAGATCATATCTGATAGATATTGGTGTTCACATACGAAGGCCAGGGCTCAGTATGCATCCAGTGTCTCAAACCAGAGTTGCATATGATAGGACAGACAAGCATTCAGGCCCACTAGAGGGCTGGGAGTTCTAAAACAGTAAGAGTTACAGTTGTCTCAGAAATTGGTGATACTCTTCATCAAAGGACATCTTGAACATACCTGAGCCAGAGTCATCACATCAAGGATGATGGTGAGACCAGACTTGTGTCTCTCTTTCAGCAGGTGAGTTGAGATTCCTTTAGAGGGTAGTGGTGACAAGAGTCTGAAGAGACCTTTAAGTACTGGCAAGAGATTACAGTCTCAAGTACACAAATGTTTCCCAGGGACCTATTTGATTTGTATTTACTATTGCTTCATTCATTTCTGCAGTGTTATGGACTGGTTGTTTATGCTCTCCAAAGTTTCTGTTAACATCCATGGTGACCAAGTGATAGTATATGGAGATAGAGCCTTTGAAAGGTCATGGAGAGAGACACACTGGTCAGATGATATTAATGCTCTCAAAAAGAGAGAATAAAGGGGGTCTTAATCTCTCTCAGTTCTTTCTTGGGCCAAGGAAAGCAGGTAAATCCAGAATGAGACAGCTCTCATCTTGACCAGTCCACAGTTGTACCCTGCTCTGGGCTCTAGCTTCTGGACCAGTAAGAAAACAAAATTTCCACTGTTGAAGCCACAGTCTACTGAGCTTTATTATGACAACCTGAAGGAAGTCACAGATGCCCCAGAGTCAATATAAAAGGATGATAAAATATTTAAAGGGGCAGACATACCAAGGGACATCATGTTGCTTGTTTTGCAATCAACCTTAATGGCGTAATAGTCTGAATAAATAGGGTACATGATGTAATAAAATTTGTATAGGATTCATAAATTAGCAAATTATGCTTCTTTTCATACAAAATAATAAATGAAAGCTAATCATTTACAAAGATAAATAATTTGGGGTCAGAAGTTCTGAGGTCTTCAGTGTTTCTTCCTTCTTGATAAGCTTGTTAAGTGTACCTGAAAACTATTTTATCTTTTAGTAGGCCAACAGCTTGAACCATATTTCCTAGTACATGTGTACACAGGACAAAATTACAGTGCAGGGTAAATATTCATTAAATCCTCCTCCACATATTCTGCTCCAAAATTAAAATTTCTATTATTCCTTTGCCAATTGACCTTCAGGCAAATTGTCAAGAAATTTACGAAGGCAACAACATGAATATGTGTACCTCAGTGTCTCCTGTGAAAAATATGACTCATGGCTTTCTTGCTTCTGAAAAGATTAAGCCACAAACGTGAAGCTGACAGCAGAGTCACTGTGCAGATTGATATTCTCAATGACTAATGTTTGACAGACTTTGCTTCTGATTTATTACACTTCTAGGAAAAAAACAATTTGCCTCATTTTTTAACATTTTTCCTATGCTCTTTCACTAATTGGATGAAAATTCCATTTCTTTTCTATTAAGGACATGCACATTTTGAATAAACTAATGTTTTAAATTAGAAGTTTTTAGAAAGAAAAGCCCAATTTCAATTGATTTTGGGTGTGCTACCACGAGCCTGTTCTTTGTTTCTTTTGTTTCTTTCTTCCTTTGTTTTTATTATATGTTTGGTACCTCCAATAGATTAGGATTCTACAAGGCAGAGAGATTTGTTAGAAGTCCTAACTCCCATGCTGGTAACATTTGAGAATATATACCATAGTTTTTTTTAAATGAGCTTTAATTCTTTGTATTCAAAGGCTCATCAGCAAAGCCAGTGATATTTATAAAAGTTAGTAGTAACTGGAGCTCATTACAAGTTAAGTGTGCTATCTTCTATCCCACCTTGTCTTAATAAAAAATGTCAAGGACTCTCTCTTTTAAAACATCTGTCACATGTTTAGTCCTTCTGTTTTTTTTTTTTTCCCCCACAGTGTTTTAGTAACCACTTTCCAAGGACATGAAGGATTCTAGTTCCTTAACGTCTTTCAGATCTACCCTCTGTCTGCCTTTCCCCAAGGCTACTGCTGTGCCCTGGTTTTTCTGTATTATTGCAGTAGAATCTAGGCAAAGGCTCTACCACTGAGCAGATTCCTAACCTAACTCTAATACAGTCTAATTAGCTTGTTTTTACATTCTTTGTCTCTAGACATTATCTATAGATTTATTTTCTAAAATGTAGGCTACCCCAATTATTCCCTTGCAAAGTGGAATAAGAAGCATAATTCCCAAAGCGGATGAACTGTGACTTTTCACTTTCATTTCTCTCCAACTACACATATCTTGGTGTCATGTTTTTGTCTTCCTTCCAGGACACACTGAACTGGTATTTTTGTTGCTGCCCCCAATTATCCTTTCTTTTCTTGTTCTACCCCAACACATCATGGGAGTTAATAGTACTCATCCTTAAGACTCAGCTCACATCAGTATGACACTGTGAGTGTAGTTTTTGATGCTATCATGGTATACCTGATACTGGGTAAGGAATATGACTTACTTCT
>VZQC01006529.1:473254-500937 GCA_009823505.1 Rhizomys pruinosus
ATGGGTGCAGAGACCAGCGCCCATGTCATATGAAAGAGCAGCCAGTGTTCTCAAATGCTGAGCCATCTCTTCAGCTCTGAGTCCTGTTTGTTTGTTTGGTTTTTTTTAACTTCACTTTATTTTTTATTTGTGAATACTATACTCTCTTAAACTGGGACAAATCAGTCATTTTAAACTGAGTAGATCTAAATTTTACTATTGTCTGAAATAATTCCTTTACTAGTGCCTGTTTTATAATCATAAGTAATGATATAATATCATATAATTAATAATAATTAATGACCTACATGATAGGGATGTTTTATCTTAAGAACTACTTTTTAAAATTAGATACACATAATTTTTACCATACTAAAGGCTAGAAGAAGTGAATTAAGATACAAAGAAAAGTAATGGAAAGATTTTTAAATCTGCATAGTTGACTTGGCCTGGGGTTGCTAAGATAGACACTATAAAGAGTGCAAATAGAATTTATTCACAATTTATGGTCTCAGTATATTTACAGTATGGGATTGGAGAGAGACATAAATGATTTCAGAACCAAAGCATAGTATGGTATAATCTAATGGCTTTCTTCATGACCTTTCTCAGAAATTTTTTAAATGGATTCCAAAGTTTTATTTTGTGTAGCACCCCTTATTGTGTGGAGGAATGGGTTTGATTTCATAATGTGATAATTTAGGGATTTTGGATAAATGGACAGAAAGACTTCCTAAAAATAAAATTCTTCATTAAAAGAAACTTAAGAACTATGATTTTTATAACTAATATAGTTGTAGTACACATTGATATGGTAAATATGTTGGTGAAATAAAGACACCATTTCTCAGAGGATTTCTCAGATATACATTTCTACTTCACATAATGCCATTAGCACGCTATGGGACAGGGATTTCCTACTGTGGTGAATAAAACATGGAACATGGCTTAAAATGGGCAAGGATAATTTAACCTGGTCACAATTCAGATGCAAGAAATTGTGATATATTGAAGGAAGGCTGTTGAGTGATGGGGTCTTTCATCTGAGACATGTTCTTCAGAAACTCATCCTGCTGGGGTGGAATGGAGTGTGGCTGAATATGTGGAAGGAAGGAAGAATCAAAGACTGGAAAGAGAAACTGAGAGAGTCCTTTAGCGGATGGCTGTCATTGCTCCTATGTGAAGAGATAAAAATGTCATCTCTGAATGAACCTCAAAAGGAGATGGAAAGAAGACAGTGAAGAGCAGTTAATGAGGAATGAAGGAAAAGAAAGAGGAAGAAGATACTATGGATTTGAGTCTAGGACTGTTCATAACAGTTAACAGACTCAGAAAATTGAGTATTTCAGTAAATCGTCCTTTAAAATGTTGAGAAAATGGTAATAAATGAGGATTATGATTTAAATGAAAAGAGAAGAGAATATGAGAACCTTCATATGTTGGACTGGAGGAGGAAAGAAGGCCCGAGGGAAAGGAAAAGTGAAACGATAAAAGAGGTGCCAAGGACTCCAGCATCTCTTGGATGAGACACAAGTAAACATTGATAAATATTATAGAAATTTTAATGAGGCAAGTAATGGCTTCAGAGATTAGGAAGTCATAGTACTTCTCAGAGAAAAGTTATTTAGTTGGAATTTGCAAGAGAAATGTCCAAAAAAAGTCCTAAGCTTGAGAAAGCAGAGCACATCAGAAAACATGGCCTTGCTGTGAAGGCTGTGATGAACGTGAAGAAGATGCTGGCTGGAGCAAGGGGCAAGCATTTCTAAAGAACCTTCTTTGTCTTACTTTTGAACATGGGAACAAAGACACATCATGTTGGCTATGAGAAAGAGCCAGGGAGGCGAATCCATTACCAATAAATTGTGGGACAGAAACAAATTATCTAGAAACTCAACAATAACTTCATTTAAAATCCTAAATGGGATGTCATGAAACAAAAAGCTTCTTTCTGTTCAACGTTAAAGTATACCATCAGTTAAGTGATGAGGTAACCTACAAGGGAGAAAAAAGTCTTCACTAGCTCTACTTCTGACAGATTTAGCATCTAGAATATAACAAAGAACTAAAAAACAAACAAACCCCTAAACATCAATTCTCAGCAGTGCAGCTTACTCATAGTTTTCCAGGAGACTGGGATCTTGCTCATATGAACTAACAGCGATGGTGACACCATGCAAATGACCCATGCAAACTCAAACCAGACAAAAACCAAGCATAGGGTCAGAAACCCCAACACTGGTTGAAGAACTATTGGCAAGTGATCACTGCCAGGTGAGGGAGAGTTGGTCTTCTGTCAGGGAGTGAGATAGATAGGGTGAGCAGGCTCCAGTGGATGTACTCACTGAGAGATATTTGGAGACATGAACTTGACTCAATAGGTCTTGACACATATGAGAGAAAGCATGAAATCTTATGGAAAGACTATGGGGGGGTGCAGATAAGGGAGGGAGGCCTAAATATTATCAAGAAATATTGTCTGAATTGCATAACAATTCAATAAGAAATTAAAAAAAAAACCACCTAAATATCAAAAAACCCCAAACAAGCTGGGGTGGTGGTGGTGGTTGGGGGGTACTGGTGCATGCCTTTAATCTTAGCACTCAAGAGGCAGAGGCAGGTAGATCTCGTTGAGATCAAGGGTAACTTGCTCTACTTAGTGAGTTCCAGACCAGCTGAGTCTACAGGGAGACCCTTTCTGAAAAAAAAAATGAAAAATTTGGGTTATTGCTAGAATTAAAAGGAGACTTCTAATCAAGCCACCAGCCCATTGAAAACAGAACTTGGACAGACCCAAGAGTTTGATGTGTTACCTCAGAGAAAACATGGATCTTCCTGTCTCTCACTCTCTCTCACCCTCCCCTCCAAAGCCCAGGGACTCTTGTGGAAGAGGTTGGCGCCTCAGATTTTAAGGGTCAAGGAAGGTGGGTGAATTGTGTGATCACAGCAAAAACGGACTGGACTTTTATTTGATCAGGCCATTGTGTAAGAAAACCTCTTCAACTGTACTTGGGGACTCTGGGTTGTACAAGAATTAGAGTCAGATATTTGCTAATTGGGCCTATGTTTACTAGCTGGTTAAAAAAAAAATTAAGAAAGCTAAAAAAAAATCCTAAATAGAGGATTAGTGTAGGGGGGAGAGTAGGGTTGTGAATGTCTTTCCTCTGTTATAGAACAAGAAGAAAAGATTGGCTTGCCATGGACGCAGACAGAAGTTCTCCTGTCGTTCCTAGGTTTTACATGTTTCTGGTCTAGTAAGTTGGAGAGGAAGAATGGCAGATAGATGCTACTGTCTTGCTTTCTTTAATACTTCAGTGGCTGCAGTGAGTGCAGTTGGCAAGCATACAGCCAGAAAAGACATGGAGTGATATTGAGGAAGCTTGAGAACAGGAGTAGAGTTGTTCAGCCAGCTTGCAGCAAGTCAGAATGTGCTTGAGTGAACTCACTGGAACTCATGGACACAGGTGATTTTCTGCCCTAAGTTGAGGCATGATTACCAACCAGGATGGATAAGGAAGGGACACAGTTGAAACAAATCCAACCCACATTGAAAAGGATTCTTGGCATTGTTTAAGTGCTATTTATTTATTTATTTATTTATTTATTCATTCATTCATTATTGAGATAGGGTCTCATTATCCCAGTGAGGATTTTAACTCACTGTGTAATCTAGGATGATCTTGAATTCCTGATTTTTCTCCTATCACCTTCTGCATGCTGGGATCACAGGCATATACCACCATGCCCAGTGTTATGAAGTGCTGGGAGTGGTACCTGGGCCCTCGTGCAAGCTAGGTAATCATTCTGTCAACTGAAGTCCATCGCCATCCCTGACGCTTGGAACTGCTGATTTCTTCTTCCCCGTGCTGTCACTAAACCAGGAAGAGTCCAGCCCAGATTTGTTCAGAAGACAAAGGGTAATTACATGGGCATGATGTGCTTGGATAGGCTCCTAGTATGTTCATTACCTTTAGTTTGGTGTATTACAAGAGTGCCATCCATTCCTGAAATGACTAGTGTGATGAGGAACAATCATGACTGTTACAATAAGGAACAGGGAGCTGCTTGTCTTCTCTGTGTTGGAATGACACGTCTTGTCTTATTGGTCCTCTTCTTTAAGTTATGACTAAGGTGGCATTGATAGATGTATTTTTTTGGTACTTTATGAGATCCCAAACTCTCATTTGGTTTATATTTAACACTGAATTTATTTTTGCTCCACTTAACACCAACTTCATTACCAGTGTTGAGTGTTGAGTGATTATTACCTGACAATAACCCAGAATTTTATTTTATTTTTTTACTATTGTTTTCTTATATATATATAAATATATATAATATATATATATATTTTTGTACAAGATTATGTTACTAATCAAATCTAGACCCATGTCCCCACCCTACCCCCCCCACCCCACCAGAATTTTAGATGTCAGAGCTTGACGTTGAGAATTCAGTGGCACTTGAGAGTGAGACTTCCTTAGAAAGGAAATTCATAGTGAATTTTTAAGGATGTCATGAAATATGACAAAAATGATCCCTTTAAACTTATTGCATTAGCAGGTTTATATTTAATAGTCCTCACCAGTGGCAATGTCATAAAGTTTATGCATTTCCAGCAAAATTTTGGGTGTTTTATTTTATTATTCTGTTTGGATTTTGAAACAAGGTGTCACTGTGTAGCCTGGCTAGTCTGGAACTCACTATGTAGGCCAGCCTGGCCTAGACCTGACAGAGATCCGCCTGGCTCTGCCTCCCAAGTACTAAGATTAAAGACATGCACCATCACATCCTGTATAGTGTCTTTTTAAAAAATAGTCAACTCACCCAATTTAACAATATAGTGACTATTTCATGCTATTTTATAGGAATTTTAAATCCAGGAATAGATTATTAATATGACTTACTTCTTAGCTAGGCAGTCCATACTTCTGACCTAGAGTGCATAAATTATTCAGATACAGGGAGCTATATAAAATGCATAGCTTGTGAGTTGAAATGCTAGCTCTCTCAAATACTGAGTCTATAGATAGAGTATGCATGGTACTATTTCATTCTGCCTTTAAAAATATCTTTGTGTGATTGATTTGCAGCACTGAGCAAAATTGTCTCAGTTTTATGGGAGCATTTCTTTTGACTAGCCTAAAAATATGTTTCCATATTTTAATCTTGATAAATGAAAACTATTCCCACATATATCAGATTCTATGAGGTTCTCCTAACTTTTACGGAAACTTAAATTATGATTTGGATGTGGAACAAAATTCTAAATGCTCTTTAAAGAAGGAAGACTTGGACTCAGGAACATGTAGTATTTAATTGTTAAGCACAGGCTCTGTAGGCTTGTACAATGGCATTTCTTCAGATGAGTGTTTCAAAAAGCACTTTTCTTGTTCATTTCACAGTTTCTACAATCTTGGGAAAATTGTTCAAACATTATCTATTCACTATTTGTTTTGAATGACAGTTGCATTTTCTCAGATGGGGGAAGACATTTATATTTTGCTTACCAAGAAAGTCTACTTTCAAGAAGACTGTTTTAGTATGATAGATTGAAGGAAGAAGAGCTCACAGAACCATAGAAAACACTTCATCCTGTTCTACTTTTTTATAAAAGAGGAAATTAAAATCCAGTGTAACCATCACTGCCTAAAATGTGACATTTTATTAGCATTTAACCTGATATGGGTACTGAACATTCCCATAGTATGGCACACTTTGCAGACCACACAGTTCACACCACTGTTTATCGTAGCCATGCTAATCATCTGGATCCTGCTGCTTCCAGGACTCACTGTTTCTTTCCCTTGAGGTTTGTAACACATTTGGTAGCATAATCCTCTCAAGAACTGGCTGTTTTTTTTTTTTATTATTATGCGATTCCATCTAGTGCAAATAGTCATACTTTACTGATTTCTTTCCTCGTTAGTGTGACAAAACACCTAATAAACTTAAGAAGGAGGGGTTTATCGTAATGAACAGTTTGAGGGTACAGTCTATTGAGGCAGGAAAGGCATGACAGCAGGAATGTGAGGCGCCTGGTCACATTGTGCCCATGGTCAGGAAGCTGAGAGAGATGTGTGCTGGGGCCTGGCTCTTTCTTAATAATTTTATTTTGTTTTATATGGATGACTGTATTGCCTGCTTGTGCAAGTACACCTGTGTCCCATAATACCCACGTTGGTCAGAAGAGGGCCTTGGATCCCCTTTTAGCCACCGTATAGTGGTGAGAACTGAGCCTGAGTCCTCTGTCAGAGCAGCCAGTGCTCTCTATTATTGAGCCATCTCTCCAGTCCCTCCCCTCTCCTTCTTATTCCCTCTCCTTTTTATTCTCTTATATTCAATTCTGGACCAAGGCCCATGGGATGGTGATGTCCATATTCAGGATGAGTCATTCCTTTATCAGTTGAACTCTCTGGAAACACCTTCCAGGCACACCCACTAGAGCGTTTACATGGTGATTCTAAGATTTGTCAAGTGAAGAATGAAAATTAACCACCAGTTGTCAGTTCTATTTGATATGTGTGTCTCTCTGTATATATATCGAGTTATACAAAATCTTAGTTTCTTAAACCTGCAAGGGGTAACGTGATTAAACAGTATTCCCTCACCTACTCCAACAATTTTTAACTGAGAAAATTTAATGATATCTGAATTAATTGTGGAAAAAATTTTAAAAGGCACTAAGCATAATTTTAGATAAGACAAATAACCTGAAGAAAGTTATTGTACATCATGACATCATGTTGTAGTTAACAACAAAATAACACATTTGGAGATTGCTAAAAGTAATTGTTTTAATATTTTATTTGTTTATTTTTATTTTCTGGGTATTTGTGTATTGCCTTCATGTGTAGAAGTGGACCTCTTATGCAATGCCCTTGGAGGCCAGAAAAGGATGCCAGATGCCCCTGGACTGGAGCAATGGACGATTGTTAGCTACCATGTAGATGCTGGGAACGGAACTCAGGTCCTCTGTAAGAGCAGCTGGTGCTCTTAACTGTTGAGCCATCTCTCTAGTTCTAAAATGTGAATTTTGAGTATTATTCTCACAATAAAATGATGTTATTCAAGTATCAGATATATTAAATAACTGGATTTAACTATACTTATACCAACACATCCTGTTGTATATTTAAAAAAAATTACATGTCAATTAAAAATCCAATAACCACCCCTACATAAGCTAAGAAAAGTTTTCAAAGACATTAAGAATAGCCAAACTTGGGGGCTGGAGAGATGGCCTAGCGGTTAAGAGCGCTGACCGCTCTTTCAGAGAACCCGGGTTCGATCCCCAGCACCCACATGGCGGCAGAGAACCGTCTGAAACTCCAGTTCCAGGAGAACTCCAGCTCCAGGGGAATCCGATACCTTCTTCTGACCTCCGCGGCATTGCACGACACGGGTGCACAAACTTGCATGCAGACAGTACNAAAAAAAAAAAAAAAAAAAAAAAAAGAATAGCCAAACTTTTGTTATTTCCCCTGGTTTCGTGGCCTCGTTTTGATTTAGTTTTACCTTGATGCAAGGTTAAAGACAAGGAAACATAAAGGAGCAGTACTTTCCCTCCTCTGTAGTTTCATTTTCTGCAGTTTTACTTGCCTGGGGTCAACTGTACTCCCCAAATAACAAGCAGAGAATTCCATTGCATACCATTTTAAGTAGGCTGATGAAATTGCATGGCTTGCAGTTCCATACCAGGAGAGTTTTAAGTGATCTCTTTGTCCACCGTGTCTACAGTTCTACATGGTATAATCTGCCTTTCTGTACAGCCATGAGAGCCGTCAACTGTTCTCTCGGAGTTTCAGAGCCTGTGTTCAAGTCATTCTTTTTCTGTACTTACTTGTAACTTTTTAAAATCTTGTTTAAACCTTTAATTTAATTTTTGTGATTTTCTTTTTTTATGTTTTATTTTTTTAACCACAAGAGCAATAGTGCCGGCCATTTCAATCTTATAAAGAAAACCTTGCTTCCTTCAAGCGAAACTTGAAAGTTTCTGGCTTAATAAGGAAAGTAAGTAAAACACACACACACAGAGACACACACACACACACACACACACACACACACAGACACAAAATCACAACACAAGGCTAGAAACATAATTCAGTTGGCTGAGTGTTTCCCTGATATGCATGAAGTCCCGGTATATAAACAGGGTATGGTGGCTCATGCCTGTGATTCCTGCTGTCATTCAAAAATTTCCTCTGTATTCTTCTGAATTCTTATGGTAAGGCTAAATAAGATTCTAAAATCGTATATCCAGAGTTTGGTATTATTCAGGTGTAAGTCCTGGAGGACAAATCCCCACTGCATCCCTGGCACATACTGCCCAGGGATACAGTGGGGAGTTACTGTGATTTTCCCTTTTACAAGTTCTGAAGCACATTTCCCTTCTCTCTTTTCATCCCTGTTTGCAAACGAGACTAAATATGTTATGGAGCTATAGCTTCTCAGTTAAGTGAGTAATCTAGTTAACTATAACCAACTCAAGTTATCAACACCTTGTCTCCTTACCGCTTTTCCCATAGACCCAAATACTTTTTTTAGGATATTCCAAGAATAAAAGTTTACCTGATATTTTGCTACTTCCTAATATATGTTGCCATTTTCCTAACTTCCGCTCATAGTGCCTCCTTACTAGCTGTCTGCCCTCCAGCTGATGCCACAAATGTTATTAAGCATTTGTTTTGTGCACCCAGCATCAGATTGTTTAGTTCTGTGAAGCAGCTCCAGTTTCTTAGCACTTGCAACGAAAACAACAATGGATATTTGCTTCTTTTTCATGCTGTTTGAAGGTTTTCACCTGTGGCTCTGCCAAACTTTCAAGCTTGCTCTTATTTCCAGGAATCCAGACTAACTGGTATGATACCATTTTGAAGGTTTTGTGAAGTCAAATATGTAAACACATTTTTGAACCACATGGTCTATTGTGCACTGAAATATTCTATTGGTAAAAGAAGCACTCAAGGCCGAACATAACATTTATGGGTGAAAAACACCCATAAACATTATGTTTGCCTAAAGAGGAACATGGAAAAGATGGCTAGAAGACTAAGAACTATGAATAAAACTTTGCTTGCCAATTTGATTGACCTATGAGTATGTAAATGGTGCCCAAATTATGATGGTTTGACTTCTGATTTCTTAACATCAATAATGAAACAATTCTACAATGGGCAGAACATGAATATGGGTATACTGAGCTGCTTCTGGGCTCGTGAGATGACTTGGACAGTGCTGGTGGGTCACATAGCCATACTATCATGAGGATTGAGCACTCTAAAGATTGCCATGTTGGTATCAATGCTGTTTCTCAAATAAGCAGAGTTTTCCAACTTAGGATGTTTCCTACAGGTCATTGTTCATTGAGGAACACCTATATTGAAGAAAAATAAAAAAACACTGATCTTTTTCTTAGATTCTCATGAATTCCACAATCTTTCCCTTCAACTTGGTTCTCACAGTCTTGACAGCATTTCAATTTTCCCAAATTTCAGCTTTCCTTTCTCCTTCCTGTTTTGCAGTTATAAAATGATTTTTCCTGGAGTCATGGGGGAAATACTTAGCTGGAAAGGTAGAGGTCAGAAAACCCAGACAGGTGATCACAAGTCAGTCAAATTGTGGATCAGCAAAACAGCAAGGTGGAGAAGAGGCAGCTGCAGCTCATGAGCAATAAGGAAAATGAGAATGGAGAGTACACAGCTTTTAATTCTCTAACAGCCTCCTTCTAAGTGAGATACATACTAAGCTATGTTTTAAGACATTGAACAAGATAGTTGAAATCTTTAATTTAGTTTTATATCTCCACAAAACGGAACCAATAGCTTCTAAACACTATTATGGAACAATGCATATTAAAGGGACAAGTGTCCTGCCTAGTGATTCCAGTCCATAATATGACAAATGTTATATAGGTATATGTTCAGGTAAAAATCAAGAATATTATTCATATCTTTATTTTTGCATTAATCTTCTCTAAGTATTTTCTCAACAACTTTATAATTATGCAAGAGACTTATTTCACTGAGATATACCTAAAACAGCAAAATAAAAACACATAAATTTAGATCTCTAAGTAAAATATGCCTTATGATTTAACTTATAATACTGATATTTGACTACTTAAACCCAATCTACTTTCCAAGCCTGATTTTTAAAAATGAAAAATAGAGCAAATAAGAAAATACGTAGCGTTAACTAAAAGTATATGTAAGATAGTATACTAGTACTTCCATACCACATTAATTAGGGAAATTCATTTCTTTCACTCTTCACTCTTGTACTTATACTAACAATACTATGATTGCTTTTTGTGTTTTTCATCATTTCTTTTCTGCTATGATTCAGATTTGTGTTACCATTTTCTCTGGACATTTTATACTAAATCTCATGTTACTATGTAATTTTCATAGCTATTGTCTAATGTATGTACAAGAGTGTATCTGGTAGATGATAGTAATATTTTCAGCCATTTACCAGAGGGAGCCTTTAGACTGTCCAGTCTCCTCTAGTATTAATATGACTGTGCAAAGGAGAAAGGCTCAGAAACCATAGAATCATGAGACTCTCAGGGACAGAGTGCTGAATGACAAAGTCATGTGTCATAAATGGAACTAACTGTGCCCAAGATTCTGAGAGCAACTGTGGCTCACAGGAGACTTCTATTGTCAGATGGCTAGAGGAGTCCGTAGACCCAGAAAGCTTATCTTCATGAAAAGGAAGACTGTGTGGCCCCAAATCTCTGGCCAGGCCGATTTATCTGGCTGTGATACTTGTGATCCTGCTTGAACGGTATTGTGTCTCACAGAAATGCTTAGGAGGTTCTAGTATATATCTGAATATTATCTTTGGGATCAGGAAACCATACGTAGTTTTTTTTTTTTCCTTCTTGATTTTCTTTCCATGAGTACTTTAATGGAAGAATCACAAAAGTATTTTTGGCCATAGAATTTTGCTAGAAATCTTTTAAAATTATAATCAATTTTTTTTTTCAAATTGAGGGGAAAAAAAAGAACCAGGAAACATTTGAAGTTTAAATGCAAAATGGACAACCCCAAGTCTCCCAAGTACAGTCCAGTTTTTCTTTTTTGCTCTGTTGCTCTGGCAAGGTCACTAAACATGAGGAAAGGAAAAATTTAAATGTTCTAGGCATTTTACAAACCACAGGGACTCTTTCATCAGGAGTTTGGTACTCCTCGGAGGTCAGGTTCTCCTTGGTCCTTTCCCCATAAGAAGCTGAACCCCTGCTTTCAGTGGTACTATTCTGGGCAAGATTTTTATTCCTAGAAGGGTTCTGTGGCTCTAAAAATGGTGTGTAGGGTGGGGAGAACCAAACAGAACCAGTCCTAGATGCTGAATTCTTGTTCCTATGCAACACATTGTGCACAGTCTCATCTATGTTTGAAAGTGCAAAAAAGACTGCATCCACACTAATCAGTGCGAAAACCTCAGATCTTCTAAAGAAATGCAGATGCACCTGAAAGTTTGAGCTTATATTTTCTAGACAACCTGGACTGTAGACTGTTAAAATGATGGGATGATATTTATACTGATAATTATCTATGGCCTTTGCTGAATGTTAATTTAGTGCTGAAATAGTCACCATTAAAATCCTCAAGTTACAATGAAGGGTGTAAAATGTCACATCGAGAAAGTGGTGAAATGAGGCTTGAAAGAATTAAGTTTTGACCTCAAAGATAAGAGTATTTTTCTTAAAAAAATCTATTTTTCTGTGTGACATAGCTGTATATTAGTTTCATGGTGACAAAAATGTATGTTTCCAACTCATTAATTTCTCTTTTCCTTTATTTCATTCAGAAATGCTTAATACCAACTACCTTCTGTGAATTAACAGAAATAAGAGATGGATCCTTAATGCCAAGGATGTTGTAAAAGGATATACAGGGTTTAGGGCTGAGATGGAAGCTAAACTGCCCAATAAGAGAGGCAAAGTTTGCCTCTATTGTATGTATATGTAGGAAACAGAAATAATTCCTGTGTAAGATGACAGTGGTGAAGGACACATCACTGGGAGGGACTAGCAGGTAGGACACAGACACAGAGCTGTGAAACATCATAAAGACCCAGAGACTGGAGATAACTATTGCAGTTATTACTGACACTATTAGATAAACTAAAGGGCTCAAATCAGTGATCTTTAGATGCAAGTATGATTAAGAATCCTGGCATGTCTTCTTACCATATTCTGGGTTCCACTCTGAGAGCTCTCATTCAATATGTCAGGGTTGGTACATTTCTGACCAGTTCCAGGGAGTGAAAATGAAAGGAAACAAGAATTTGGCCTCCCCCGAAAGGGAGAAACAGATTATTTTTCCTCCACTTTCTGAGTTCCTAGCTGGGACCTCTCTGTAATTTAAGAAAGATTTATAAGAGAACAGATAATGTGCATCCCTCATGTATACACAATACCTAAAGGAATTAGAAAAGCTCAAGGACTTGGCTTTGGATCAAACTTAACTACCGCTTTCCACTGAAACAAAGGAAAGAGGATATGGAGATGGCCCTTGGTTGAGGAGATACTCCAAGCAGGGGCAAGGTCCATGTGCTCTCCATGGGCTCACAGGGATTGCAATCATTTTCTCCTATGGGACAGAAAATCAGCCCTTACAAATAGCTATTCCTTTTGTAGATATGAATTTCCCTTATAGAAAAGGAACTTTCAGAGCTTCTACGCTGTCTTCTACTTGTTATTTCTGAAGATTAGTATGCTCAAAATTTACTTATTGTTAGATCAAAGGGTACATATATGTTGGATGTATGCAGGAGTGAAACCCAGATAATGACAGGCACAGCAGGCTTAAGGTCACTTCCAGGACATATTTACTTTAGAATTGGTCAGAGCAATCCATTGATGGAAATATGGCTGCCAGCACCCAGGATGGCTGGTTAAGCCCTTTTAAATATCTTGGGTGGGGCCTCAGGTAAAGGGGAACTGGGGTTACTGACTGACAGCTTCTGGAGGAAGTGGACATCTATGTGTCCCTGGAATCCTGGGAGAGCCAGACCTAACAATCCAGCCTTTTGATTATGATAAGGGAAGGGGCATAGTTCTCTCTTCTATATCTGCTTCATAGCTGAGAGGGGATGAAGTCTTGAGAGGAAGGGGTATTAGGCTGGAGGGTTAGGCTTTGGTCTCTATCTTAGCTGCTCTGGGTGTCTGATGATTTTGCTACAGATCCATAGTGGCCAGTAGTTAGTGTACAGTTTCTCTGCAACTGAAAAGACAAGCTGGTTAAATCTTATAGGAGTGTGCCATTGCACGGACTTCCCAGTACCAACAGGGGGCCTAGTGAGTGCATTAGCCATTGGAGGGTCTCAGGACCTGTACTATATTTTAAGGAAGTGGAAAAAAATTTTAGTACACAGGGCTCCAAAATGAGAGACAGCATAACCATGACAATATAAAAAGTGGTGTTTTCTAGCATGGCACAGCAGATCTCTCCTGTCTCTGAGGTATTTTCTAGCATGGCACAGCAGATCTCCCCTGTCTCTGAGGTGTTTTGTAGCATGACACAGCAGATCTCTCCTATCTCTGAGGTGTTTTCTAGCATGACACAGCAGATCTCTCCTATCTCTGAGGTGTTTTCTAGCATGGCACAGCAGATCTCTCCTATCTCTGAGGTGTTTTCTAGCATGACACAGCAGATCTCTCCTATCTCTGAGGTGTTTTCTAGCATGGCACAGCAGATCTCTCCTATCTCTGAGGTGTTTTATAGCATGACACAGCAGATCTCTCCTATCTCTGAGGTGTTTTCTAGCATGACACAGCAGATCTCTCACCTATCTCTCTGGTAATAAGGTAAAAGTTTATTTTATTTTTTTCCTTTTGATTATAGTTTCCTGTTGGGGTGTTCAAAACCATACAGTCAGCTCAGATGAATTTAGTTTTGGTATTAAGGTTAAGGCTCTCATCTTTAGGGAGTCACATGCACCTGGCTCCTTTCTTTTACCAGTTCCATCTATGTGAGGGCAAAGTCAGGTCTTGCTTGACCAGGCTTCCCTTTGAAGTGTGAGGAGATTTTCCTCTATATGACGTTCCTCCTTTAGATTGGACACTGGCTGGAGTGCCTGAAGTGAATTTCTAAGACCTCCCTGGCCCAGGACAACTGGTGACTCACAGGACATGTGGAGAGGTGCCCATACAGACCCCTAGGACTTAAGCTGACCTTAGAGGATAAGGGCCAAAAGATTGTCCCTTTAAATTCCTCAGGCCAAATCAGATTAGAGCATTAGGTATGGTTGTTAAATTCCCAAGAACATCAGTTCTATGAATTTGGAATTTTAATTACTATATAATATGTAAATAAAGCTTGAACATTCTTAATAAATCCTGAATTGCTGTGACAAAACACTCTGACTAATACTAACTTGGAGAGGAAAGGGTTTATTTGCTTTATATTTCCCAAGTTATAGTTTATTACTTAGGGAGCCCAAGGTAGGAGCTCATGGAAGGAGCCTGGAGGTAGGAACTGCAGGAAAGGCTAGGAAGAAATGCTGCTTACTGGCTTGTTTTGCCACCCCATGTTCAGCCCAGTGTATTACACAATACAGACATAAATGCCCAGGGATGGCATTGCCCACAATGGGCTAGGCTCTCCCACAATATTTTACAATTAAGAGGCTATCCTATAGACATAGACACTGGCCAGTCCAATGAAGGCAATTATTGAGGTTTCTAAGCCCAGGTGTGTCTAGTTGACATTAAAGCTATCGAGTAGAGCATACATTTGTTATTTAAGGTCTATAAAGGCTATTTAGATACTCTAAGTAGTATGAATATAAACCATGAAGGGAAAAATTTAACATAGCCCAGGAAACAAACCCCAAATAATAAAGAGGCTGAAAACAATACCTTCTAGATCTATCTCAAATGAAGGTCATTTCACTATAAAGATACATAGTTATTTTTTTATTGTCCCCCAGATTCTGACATAGTTTTGAGAAGGAAAGGAGAGGGGGCATTTCACTTACAGCAGACAGGAAATACTTAATTCAAGCCTACCGACATTGGTTTCATTTGGACTGTCCCATGTGGTCCCCAGAAGTATAACCTAGTTTTTCAAAAGTAACATGTGCAGGGGCTGGAGAGATGGCCTAGTGGTTAAGAGCGCCGACCGCTCTTGCAGAGGACCCGGCTTCGATCCCCAGCACCCACATGGCGGCCGAGAACCGTCTGAAACTCCAATTCCAGGAGAACTCCAGTTTCAGGGGAATCCGACACCCTCTTCTGACCTCCGCGGCATTGCACGACGCGGGTGCACAAACCTGCATGCAGACAGTACATTCATACACATACAGAAATAAATAAAATTAAAAACAAAACAAAAGTAACATGTGCAAAGTATAACAAAGATACATAAAACATTTTAATATGTATGGGTAACTCAATACTTATATATGCCCATTTCACCTGAGACTGTAATAAGGTGTGAAGTACAAGCCAAAGGGATGGACTTAAAACTTTGGTTGCAATACTAATTTTTATAATAGCAACAAAACTCTATGATAATATTATAATTGTTTCAGATAAAATATTCAGAATGATACCATTTAAGACTGCCCACAGGTTGCACAGTACTGAGAATCTCCAGCTATGGAACACAATTTCCTTGTAAGAAGGATATGAACATATTGAAAATAATTAATTTTAATGATGACGCTTTACAAAAGTTGTACTGTCCATCAGTGATCTGATAGAACATAAACATATTGAAAAAAATTAATTTCGGTGATTACACTTTATAAAAGTTGTACTGTTTATTCATAGCTTGATCTATTCTTAATATGCTATAATGCATTGTAGAATTCTCAAAAACAAACAGTACTTCATACATACACTCATACATAGGTTCTAATAATTAATTTTGGTGGTGACAGATTATAAAGGTTATACTGAGCAGAGGCACATATGTTGCTATGAAACATACTTTCATTTGGAGAAAAACACCTTACACTGTCTATCAGTGGTCTAATAGATTCTTAATATGTTATAACTTCATTACAGAGTTCATAACAGTGTCATACACATACATACACACATGTATCCACACATTCACACCTGAGCCTTTTTATCCTAGAGTTTGTACTGAACAGAGTCACATACATTGCTGTCAAACTTAAAAGCTTTCATTTGGAGAGAGCATCTTTAGAAGTGTCATTTAAAGTATGCAGCCTTAATTAGTTCTCTCACATTCCCAAGGATGAGGTGGCTAATACAGTTTCTCTATCATGGTGTCACCGAAGTCTTGCACATTTAGTTCTATAACTATGAACTTTTGAAATGTTTTAACAAGTGATGGAAAACAGAATTATATATCCAATTTGTACTAAAGGCTTGGCATAACTAAAATTACAATATGACAACTAAAGACAGTAAATTGGTCTTTGGTCAGAAGGACAGAAGCTGTCAGAAGCCCTTTTAAGTAAAAGAAAAGAAAAACACCTGTTAGTAAATTTTTAAATAAGGAAGGGCCATAATTAGGTCTTCAGAGGTCTGAAAACTGTAAAAGCAAACTTGAATGGAAGCTGAAATGAAAATACCTGTAAAATAAACAAACAAAACTTTTGATCTAACTGCCTCAATCTTCTCCTTGTTGTGATTAAAGGCATGAGCCCTCATGCCAAGAAGCACATGCAAATTGATTTAACATGCATGAAGTAAATCACCGAGAGAGTGATTGCCCACCTGCCTAGGGATGCTCTCCCCCCCCCCTTTATTGTAAGGCACAGGGCATGAGGGAATGGAAGCCACCCTTTCCAAGTCATAGTAAATGATTTTTAGGGATAATAAAGGGTGCTGGAAGGTAAAAATTTATTTGCAAACGATTCTCTTTGAAATTTTAATGAGATCAAGGGACAGATTTCTTGTGACAGTACTCTGTCCATGTCTAGTTACATTCCTCAGTCTTCTTTTCTGTCATGGATAATGAGATTTTAAGGAGATCGTGGAAGGTGATTGTGCTCTGTTGGGTTCAGTGTTAAGTTGGATAAGTTGACTAAAGCCCCTTCCTTGTGCCCTTGGGTGAGAAAGGGGATCAAGAGGCAAAACAGGGAGGTGGAGTAGCCAGAGATTTTGAGTCTCAGATGGTTTCTGTAATACCACAGTCTGAGGTACTGTTGATGTGGCTGGAGTACTATAAGCATGGCTGTCAGTGCAACATATAATTTAAAAGACACAGAACAATACTTTCTGTTGTTTTGTTTTTCTTTTTTCTTTTATTGAAAATTTCAACATTCATACAATATATTTCAACCATATTTAGACATTTTCCTATATCTGAATCGTTCAACTTCCCCACTGGATTTCATGAACTCTGTCTTATATAGCAAAGCTAAGTCCTTAAGTTCTTAAGTATGCATCCATCCATTGGAACTGGTTTACTAATCTAGTGCCATCTCTTTAAAGAAAACCCACTCTCCCTCTCCCAGTAGTTATCAGTTGCCAATAGTTCCTCCGCTAAGGGTAAGGCTTCATTTTATTTATTATTATTTTTTTAAATTTATATCACCCATTAGTGTGCAGAGATCTGCTGCATTCTTTTTGTACTTCTATGGAATTAATATTTTTTTTTTTTTGGTCTTTTTGAGCTGTCCTGGAACTCACTCTGTAGACCAGGTTGGCCTTGAACTCACAAAGATCCGCCTGCCTCTGCCTCTCAAGTGCTAGGATTAAAGGCGTGTGCCACCACGTTAATGAATGAAACAATTTGTCTATTTGATGGTGAATTTGCTAGAACATCTTTAGGCATGTATCTTTGGATAACTGTTGTAATTACCCATGTAAGTCAGCTTCTTACAGTGGAATTGCTGTGTCCATGGCTTTTAAAAACAATTTACCTCTGTATCTGTGCTAGTTTTCCAGGGAAGGTTTAACAAATTTCTGAAAACCTGCTGGTTTAAACGCACGACACGGGGCGCAGACCTGCATGCAGATAATACATTCATACACATAAAAAAAAAATTAAAACAATAGAGACTCATTCTCTAGCTTCTGGTGATATTCTGTGTTCTAGTCACTTGACTTTGGGTTCTGTCTCTATCTTCATGTCACTTGAGTCTGTCCCCATAAACACCCTTTGTTTAGTATGAAGGTATGGGTGATTTCTTGTAGGACTCCTCTAAATAATGTAAAGAAAGATTTCCACACTCTCTTAACTCAATTATATCTTTTTTTTTGGTCTTTTTGAGACAGGGTCTCTCTGTAGCTCCAGCTGTCCTGGAACTCACTATGTAGACCAGGCTGGCCTTGAACTCAGAGAGATTCTCCTGCTTTTGCCTCCCAAGTGCTTGGGATTAAAGGTGTGCACCACCTATGAGGTGATATAGGTTCTGGGGATTGGGACATGGATACATGGATAAAGCCGCCATTTAGCATATAGTAATTGCTGTTTATGTAAGTCTAAAAGCATAATATTATAATCCAGGGTAATCGTTTACCATGAAGTATCACTTCTAATTCTTCACAGATAATTACACATCAGTGAATTTTTTTCTTAGTTTGCTTATTCTAAAATCATCTTTAGTTGGTTTGACCCTTAACATCAATTAGAATCCTCAGAGTCATGTTAACTGTAACAAGAGTAAGCAACTAAAAATAGGTTTTCTGTTGCTGACATTTTGTGGGTCTTGCACTATTGATAACTTTCTTGTCTAGATGTCAAAATAAATCAGTCAATAGTATGTAAAAGATGGTCTGCTCAGACAAATAAAACAGCCTCCCATCTAGACTCCAATTTTAATTCAATTACAGGTTGGAAAAGCAAAGATTTGGTTCCATTTCATTCCTCTTGTTAAACTGAGCAAGTTGACACCTAAACTTAAAACACTGTATGTTAATTTGACATTGCTGTATTGCTGTATATAAGAAAGAGGAAATGGAGCAAAAAGATATCATTATTTATGGGCCATACTAATGTAGCATAAGCCATTGCTGAGTAGGTGTGAGGGAGAGGTCCTACTTTAACCACAGGACATCTGGGAAATTTAGACATGTCAGTGGTCTCCTAATTGTTACAATTTAATCTGGGCCTTGGTTTGCTGAGTATATTATTTCTGGAATTTATTTTGAAAGATTACATATAGTTTATGTCATCTATTTGAGGTTGGGAAGTGAAAGAGGGATCTTTGCCATTTGTAATAGAATATTCTGATACTTTGTATGATGGAATGAAAGAAAACCTTGAGTATCCTGGAGTCTAAACATTGATTGTCTGTAGAAGTTCCATTATTTCTGTGTCCTATATCTTCTTTTTCCTTCATAGATTGATCAACCTGATTAGCCAAATGAGATCGATAGCACGTTTCACTTTATGAGTGGCTGAGACTTACTTAAAAATCACATATGTGTTTAGCCAGTCTCAGTTTGTTCCTTTGTTAATAGTAGCAATAAAATGTGATGTATCAGCTCAAAAATATAATAGAAAACTTAGATATAAATAAGGTGAAGCAGTGATCATTTTAAGACTTTGAAGAGTAAATTGTAGTTTTTGAATTCTAGTCGTTAAATACATGAATTCTGAAGGCCACAATAAGAAGCACTTGTGCATGAAGGGAAATTTGGAAATCGCCATAGGACTAAAGCTGGGGGAGTTGGGTATAGTGCACACTGTTATCCCAGCTCAGGGAGATTCAGGCAGAAGGATCCTGAGACCAAGGCAAGGCCAGTCTGGGTTACATAGCAAGTTTCAAACCTGCCTATGCTATGAACCAACATTCTGTCTCACAAACAACAATAAAACCAAATCCTCCAAAGGTCTTAAACAAGTGAAGTGATATAACTGAAGACAGAAGAACAGATGAGCTGTATGTTGTGATGAAATCGGGGACAACACTCCCAGCAAAATGATGCCAGTTGTAGTAATAATTTGCTTACTCACTGGACAGCATACTCCAGAAAACACACTTTGTAGCATTAGAGTATTATTTCTTTTATATACCTTGTGATGAAAAAAGTCCACATTAAACATACTACATACCTAGGGACTTCAAAGAAACAATATTAGCAAATATCATGTCCACCAGTGGTAGCTATGATAATTAACATTATTTTGTTCTGTGGAATAGTTGTTTTGTGTGCATATTTGGCTTTGGGACATAGTCCACAAAATTGCTGTTTTTGGAAAATTTGCTTCCTGTTTTCTTAAGAACTATTAAATAAATATAGAAATTCTTAAACATTGTCTTACATTGTTAACATTAATGAATTAGTATTCTCTCTACCCCTAGTTCCACTGTGTTCCATGAGCCTTAGGTGCAGAGGGTCTATTGGAGAAGTCTCATTTGCAAACAGTCTTGCACGCTCCCGGGACCTTCCTCACGTGAATCTACAGCAATGGTGTCAGCATGCATAGGGCCTATGCAAACTCAACCAGTCGAATCCCCAGCATAGAATTGGAAAAATGGGCAACAGGCTCCAATCTTAGTTAAGGAACTATTGGCAGCTGATTACTGCTGGGCGAGGGAGAGCTGATCTTTAAGGGAGTGACTCTAGATAGGCTGACTAGACTCCAGTGGATAAACTTGTACTGAGGGACATCTGGTTACACTAACTTGACTCAATAGCCCTTAACATAAATGATAGAATGCATGAAATCTGGTGGGGGCGATATCTATGGAAAGGTGCATATGAGGGAAAGGGTATAAAGATGATTCAGATGTTTTTATATGGAATACATAAAAATTAATAAAAGGTTTTAAAATAAAATTAATGCAGCCGGGCATGGTGGCACACACCTTTAATCCTAGCACTTGGGAGGCAGAGGCAGGCGGATCTCTGTGAGTTTAAGGCCAGCCTGGTCTACAGAGTGAGTTCCAGGAGAGCCAGAGCTACAGGGAGACCCTGTCTCAAAAAGACCAAAAAATAAATAAATAAATAAATAAATAAATAAATAAAATTAATGCTTAATGCATGCATTGTATATCTGCCTGAATGTGTGTATAGAATAAACTATGATAACATCTATAGAGAAATAGTGTAATAGACATTAATATTAATAGGCACATCAAGTTGGGGTTTCTGGATTATTAAGCCATTTGTTGAAAATTACCCACAATGTGGATTAATTTTTCTGAAAGAAAACTGTTGGGTTATGCACCATAAAATTTCATAGAAATGCTAGTGAACATGTAGAAATTTTGCATCCTGAGATTTTTCTGAGTCTCTTTACTCTGGTTTCCATACTGGTGTGTTTAAGCCATGCGTATAATTAATCATAGCCCGGGGGCCAAAACCCAGTTTTCAGGGATGCCTCGGGCTTTCCTCTGAGGATGTGCCCTGAACTCAGGGAAGTTCACTATGCCAGAGGAAAACAAGAGAAAACAATTTTCTCAAAGATTTACAGGTTTTCCTGTACTGACTTGGGCGGATGACTTGGGGTGGGTTGGAACTGTGTTCTTCAGTTTCCCAGCTTAGCTTGGAAAAGTTCTGATGGTTCCCGAGGATACCAGTGTAACCAGAGCTGGTGTGTCCCAGTCCCAGGAAGTCCACCGAGAGTAAACACTTCATTCTTGAGCACAGTTTACACCTTAGCTCCATTCTTATCTCTTTTCAGATTTCATCAGTGGATTCCAAATACCTTTCACCTCCTTATTCTGGTCTCCTCTGTCAGTTTCTCAGTGACTTGACATTTGCAAAGCACTTTCTTGATCCTGTCACAAGCACCTGAGGCTTGGCACTGTGATGTCTTCATTCAGCACTTTATCATAGGCAGCCCTGGAGGCAGAGCTGATGACTGCTTATTTCACTGAAATAATCCTTTTCATTTGTTCTTAGCTTTAATCTAGTCAAATGGAGGATAAGACCAAACAAAATTACCTCTTATACCAAACTGAATGTGTTCAGCACCATATTGAGGGTAAAATAAAGATATTTGATTAGAGATTTAGACTTGATTTGAAACTTTGAATTTTAAACCATCCCTAGAATATTTTATTACCTATTTTCTCTCACTGTTAAAGCCTGAATATTAGAGAGAGTATTCAGAATGATTCTCTTAAATTCTCTCTCTCTCCCTCTCTTTCTTTCTCCCACACATATATAAATGGTTTATATATAAATATATATAGTTCTACATTATTGAATTTAACATCAAATTATTTAAATATCTATAAGAAACTGAGTGACAGTTAATAAGTGACAATAAATTTTCTTTCTCATAATTATAGGTATATAATATTTCTGTGTGCGTGTGTGTGTGTGTGTGTGTGTCCAAGTGTGTGTTCATCTGTGTTTGAATTCATGGGAAAGCCAGAGGTCAACCACAAGTATCATTTCTTAGGAGACATTCAGGTTGGGTTCTGGTGCAGGGTCTCTCATTAAGACCTGGAGTTCAGCCATTCAGTGAGGCTGACTGGCCAGTAGGCCCCAGAGATCCTTCTGTGTCTACTTACCCAGTGCTAGAATTACAGAGGCATCACCACACCTGTCTTTTTACATAGGTACTGGGAACTGAATTCACTTCCTCATGCTGACAGAAAGCACTTCACCAACTGAGCTATTTCTCTAAGGCATATATTCTATTCTTATCTATTTTTAAAAGAAGACTGACTACACTTTTCTATTCTGGTCTCTCATATACCCATTTGATCAATTTGGTCATACCTTAGTGGATCTATTAATGGATTGACAAATATATCTATATAAACATACATATTTTCATATGCATATGTATTCACTTGTATTAATCATAAAAGATGCTCAGAATTACTGCACTGAATGAAATAAAGCTGGTGACTAATGAGGCTGTGGAATACAGTTATACATATAATATGTGTTTCTCTTTTTTCTTTAGATAATCTGGAGTCTGCTCTACCTCTTCATTTATATTGCCTGCAAATATTCCATGTCCACATAAAGTGATTAAGTTTAAATATTCTATCAACCCAAAGAAATCTGTTCAAGTGGTCATCTCTCAGCAGGTAAAATTCCATTTCATCTCTGGTTATTTTAGCTATAAGTATAAATTAAAGGGACAAACTATGACAGCTTCCAGTTGCATAAAATATTATAGAATTATTCACAGGAAAAAACTCACGAAACCAGTTAAGTATGTTTGGGTTAAATTTTGACTGGTGGTCAACTCTAGTTTCTAGTAAATTAGAGATGACCATCTTAGAAAGTGGCATTTCCCAAAGGTAACCGGTCTAAGCTCACTTTGAAGTGAATGAGTAAACAGATCTAAGATGTCACAATGAACAAAATAAATGTAAGGTAAGAGGACAAAGAGGTATGTGCATGGTCACATACATTCTGGAACTAGAGTTTTAATGAAAATGAAGACAACATCTAGAAACAGAATAAAAGAGCATTTAATGAGACAGTGGTGAACTAATGAGAAAACCAATTAACAGTGGAAAAATAATATGAAAGCAGGTAAAAATTAAGGAAACAAAGCCTATTAGGTAATTTTTTAACGTTTTTTTTATTGAAGTTTTGTGAAATTCATACCACATTTTTCAGACCAATTTAGACTAATTCATTCAATCAGTGAAGTCCAATTTAGACTCATTCATTCAATCAATGAAGTGAAGAGAAAACCCACAGAGTGGAAGGAAACCTTCACCAGTGATGCATCTGACAGAACATTAACATCCAAAATATATAAACTACTCAAAACCAAAGAAGAAAACAAATTACCCACTCAAGATGGAGTAAAGAACTGAACAGAGACTTCACAAGTGAGGAAATAAAGATGGCTGAGAAACATTTAAAAAGTGACATCATTAATAATTAAGGAAATGTAAATTAAGCCGGGTGTGGTGGTGCACGCCTTTAATCCTAGCACTTGGGAGGCAGAGGCAGGTGGATCTTTGTGAGTTCAAGGCCGGTCTGGTCTACAGAGTGAGTTCCAGGCCAGCTAGGACTACAGGGGGACCCCATCTTGAAAAGACCAAAAACCAAAAAAAGACAAAAAAAAAAAAAAAAGCTGGGCGTGGTGGCGCACGCCTTTAATCCTAGCACTTGGGGGGCAGAGACGGGCAGATCTTTGTGAGTTCAAGGCCAGCCTGGTCTACAGAGTGAATTCCAGGACAGCTGGGGCTACAGGGAGACCCTGTCTCAAAAAAAGACAAAAAAAAAAAAAAGTCTTCAACATCATTAATAATTAAGGAAATGTAAATTAAAACCACTTTAAGATATCATCTCACTCAGATAAGACTAGCTAAGATCAAGAAATCAAAGTCACCAAATGCTGGAGAGGTTGTGAGGAAAGGGGAACACTCATCCACTGTTGGTGGGAATGCAAACTCTTACAACCACTGTGGAAAGCAGTGTGGAGAACCTTTAAAAGACTCAAAATGAGTCTACCACCTGACCCAGTCATACCATTCCTGGGTATATACACACAAGACTCATCCTACCACAAAGATACATGCACATCTATGTTCACTGCAGCTCTCTTCACAATAGTGAAGAACAGGAAGCAATCCAAGTGCCCCTCAACCAATGAGTGGATAGAGATAATCTGGTACATGTACACAATGGAGTTATATTAGGCAGTTTTTTTTTTTTTTTGGTGGTCTTTCTGAGACAGGGTCTCCCTGTAGCTCCAGCTGTCTTGGAACTCACTATGTAGACCAGGCTGGCCTTGAACTCACAAAGATCTACCTACCTCTGCCTCCCAAGTGCTAGGATTAAAGGCGTGCACCACCATGCCCAGCTTTTTTTTTTTTTTATATTAGGTAGTTTTTAAGAATAACTTTTGATAGGTTTCAGGTGTGTAGCAGCTGAGAATATATCTTCATGTCCTTACAGAGAGATAATTCACAAAGTTGGTGAGAACTCTCTTTAGCTTAACAAGGTCTGTGCTTATGATTAATACCTAGACTATATGGTGTATTTATGCATGTGTTCACAGATGTCTGTGTGGATTGTATATTCATGTTTGTGTTGGAGATATAAAATTAGAGGAGTTGAGAGACCTATGTGGGATTATCTTGATTACATTAGTGCAGCTGGGAAGACCTGCCCACTGTGGGTGGTGTCATTGCTTGGGTAGGTGTAGAGAATGTCAACTGAGGGTAAGTATGTGTTTAGCAGGGAGGGGTAGTGGGGGGGATGCCTACATTAATTTATTCCTTTCTGCTCTTCACAATGCATATGTTACTAGTTGCTTCAGGTTCCTCCCTCTTTCACCTCTCCATAAGAATGGAAAGTAACCTGGAATAAGTTAACTTTTGTCACAGCAACAAAAACTAAGGTGGTGGTAGCCCATGTTCAGCACTCAGGAGGCAGAGGCAAGCTGATCTCTGTGAGTTCAAAGCCAGCCTGGTCTACACAATGAACTCCAGGCCAGCTGGGACTAAAGGGGGAGCCTGTCTCAAAAAGACCAAAAAATAAAAAAATAAAAACACTGCAGTTTTATGCCATTCAGTTCTGCAGATGTATTTGGTTTTGTTAGTTCATTTCTACATTTTAATATGTACACATCATTTCAATACATGTCCTAGTGAAAATGAATTGGCATGCCTTTACATTTATATATGGTGATATCATCTTTTCAGAAACTTATATAAACATTTCCTTGCAGGTCTAGCTAAAATATGATTTGTTCCTATATAACAAACATTGTTAAAAAATCCTGCCTCTTAGAAATGTGTATGAGTTCATGGTTTATAATTATTTATTATCTCATTTCCTAATAAAATACTGGCTATGTCATATGGCTATTTTTAGGTGGGAAAAAACATTACTTATGCTAAAACTTTATAGCTACTGGGAAAAGCTTACAACAGGTGATAGAGTGGGTAACAGTCTTCCTCCAAGGACAATTAGACATGGCTAAATGTACTCTATAATATACTAGTAGCTGTACTGAGAAACAGCCATATCATAATTAACTTATCTTAGCCTAAAATGGGAAACATATATTGAATAAATTACTAGAAATGTTATTTATAGATAAAACATTTCTAGGAGTTTCCAAATGATCCCATTGAAAGAATGAGTATTTTTGAACCAATAAAATGCTTTTCTATGGCTTATACTGAAACTAAGTACATACTAAAATGTAGCTCATAATACTGAGATGTCATAAGCAGTCTATTCTCATGTAAAATAATGTATAGAATATTAAACAATGTGATATTGTTCAAGACGATGGTACAGATATATATTTGTGGGTTAAAAATAAGAAAATGAGAAATTCAATTTTAGAACCATACCTAGACACAGTACATTTAATTTCATGAAGTCTATATGCATGAAAACAAAATTCAATATACACATATGCATAAAAATATTTTTTCACATTCAATATTTCTTTAGTTCTAAAAAAATGGATCATTTCACAATTATGTCATTCAAATGAGAGTGTCCCTCCATAGAATTACCACTTACTGTCAATATTGCCCCAGTACCAGGCATGACAAAATCATGGCCCATGCACCTACAAATCTGAAGATTATTGTGCTGGTTGGTTAAAGCAAATGCTATGATATTTCAGTCACACCCTTCACGGCATTAGGAAACGAATGTAAGTCCCATTACTGATTCAGTATCTTCTATCAATATTTCTGACAAGATAAAAATCAGTGTCAATTTATAATGCCATAAATAGCTTATAGGAAAATCTTAGAGACAGGGTACTCCGCAGAAGTGTTTGATCTTCAGTGTATTTGACAGTTACGGAGATGGTGTGGTGCTTTTAATGGCCCAGAGATATTAAGGTATCATTGCCAACTGAAACAAAGGTGAAGAATCACAATTTAGTTGTGAAAACCATTAGGAATGTTTAAAGCAGTTGGAAGTTTTAGTTTTCATTTGCTAGGTGCTTGTACATAAAATTTTGATAAAATTTCAAATTGTTTATTATAGTATAAAATCTGTTATAGCCATACATGCATATAATTGAAAATCTAGCATAATTTTAACTGTTATATTTATTGTAGTTCATTCTAGTGTTAGACTTAGGACTTATTTTTCTTTCATGTTTAACTTCTAAGTTTTGGTCATCACCCTCCCTTCCTGTTCTAGTTATTATAATAGCATACAGTTTTGCAGTGTGCTGAGCACTACCTTTCCACACTTTTGTTCTTGGAAGGGTAGTTTTTTGTGTGTGTGTAAAATGACCTCCATGGGTATGGTTGAACCACTGTCTGGAATTCCTCAGTGTTAGAGGCGCATCACATACCTTTTTATGGAGAAAATATTTGTGTTAGATAAACTCCTTTCAGGCTTGATTTACTGGGCTATTGACCCTCAGCTCAATGGTAATGAAGCAAAAATGTTTATTAAATACAGTATGTTCAAGCAGAAAACCACACCAAATAGAGCATGATGTTAGGTAACGATTTTTGATTGAGTGATGAAAATGTAATCAATGTCTCACAGAAACCTAATCTCTAATTTCTCCTAAGAACAATAAGGTTTTGTATGGTACCTTTACAGAGCACTACTATAAACAATGAGGAACAGTTATGCTCTGTAGATTAAAAACTTATGTGGACTTTGTATAATGTAAAATTATAATATTATAATATTAAAGCATAATATTTCTTTTTTTTTTCAATTTTTTTTAGGTTCTTATTTTATATTTTTTACTGTTTTTCTTATGTTTTTTTTTTATTGATGCTTTGTGTATTTCATACAACATTTTCCAATTCAGTTCAGGCATATATCCCCTTCCCTTCCCCCCACCCCACCCCTACCCATCCCAGATCATGCATTCTGCCGTAAGTTTTCTGCATCT